>CM051022.1:6766975-6771975 GCA_027704905.1 Muraenolepis orangiensis | reverse complement strand
AACTGAAGTAGTTTTATGTTCCAGGATGTGGAAGAACATACTGCTCTTTCTTAGCCTTTCAGGTCAGACATACTGTATATTCATGGGTGTGTGTGTGTGTGTGTGTGTACCTGTGTCTGTGTAATATGGTGAGGTATATATAAACAACTGGGTCAAGTCTTCCCCACTGGGGGTCTAGCTAAGATTGTATTGTAATAATAATCAATGTATTATTGTGTGTCTGTGCCAGGCACGTTGCCAGGTAGGTGGTTTTTGGCTCTGAATTATTCTAAAATTAAGCACTTTATTTTAAGATGCACATTTTTTAGCAGATCCGGTCACTAACATTACAGATTTTCCATATTTTGATGATTATCTTTGTGTCATTAATACGTTGGTTGTGTATAAGGCTATAGTGTATATAGTATAAAGGGTGGGTGCTGTCTCCTGCAGGACTCCACCTGGGTCTCCATGCCTCACCTCCCATCTCTAAAGTCTACCACTACGTGGAGCAGAAGCTGAGCTGGACCGATGCTCAGCAACACTGCAGGGAGCAGTTTGAGGACCTGGCCACCGTAGACAATGTAGAGGACCTCCAGCGGGTGCAAGAGGCCAAAAAGGGCAACACAGACTTCATGTGGATCGGACTTTATGACGACCGCACCAGATGGCAGTGGTCCCTCGGGAACCAAGACTACAAACTTGGCCAAGATCACGGCACTTGGGCCGCGGGAAACCCAGACTTCTATTTTTGCGCAGAGAACTGCACGGTCATGTTTCAGAACACGGGTCTTTGGGTTGATGTGAGTTGCCACAACCTGTACAGTGCAATTTGCTTAAATGGTGAGTGCACTATTTTTATGTACTGGCACACATTGTGTGCATTATAGGCACACATTGAGGTTGAACATAATGACATTAAGCTATTATGTATACTTGTACTATGTACACTTTAGCATGTTTAATAAAGGAATATAGACTGGGATATATAGTTCATCTGATGTAATATGCAATACATCTTTCCTTTTTTCCTCCTCATTCTGTTTTAGATGAAGGGAACTACATCTATGTCCAAAATCCAATGACTTGGTACAACGCGAGGCAATACTGCCAGACACGTTACACTGACCTGGCCAGTGTGCTCAATGCGACTGAACAGAGCAAAATATTATCGCTAATTACTTCAACAGTATGGATTGGCCTCCACAGAAATCCATGGTCCCGCTGGTCTGACGGAAGTACAGCCACTTTCTGGAATTGGCGACCAGGGGAGCCGAATGACTTTGGATCCACAATTTCTCCACGTTGTGTTACTGCAGACCCCTCAGGGCTTTTTGTTGATGGTACATGTAGCACTTTAGTAAACTTTGTCTGCCAGGAACCTTTGAAGCAACGCTCAACCTTCAAGTTACAGATCAGCTCTGAAGCCGACATGACGGATCCGGAGGTGGCCCATCAGATTTTGGAACAGGTATTGTAGGTTCCTGAGGTTGGAGATGTTTCAACAACAAGACAGCAAAAAGGAAATTGCATGCTTTTCTTAAGGATGTTGTTCCCAGATGGTGACTACTAACTAACTTCTGCGTTGGTGTGTATGTATGTCTGTATGCCAAGTGACATCATCACCTGTTAGTACCAATTAGAATCTGCAATAACACAAATGCTTCCGGCTTCTACATTAATATTCATGACATATTATAAATTAACATTTTGTTTTCCCTTTTTATCAATGTAATTGATTTAAAAAATATACACTAACACTCATGGAAGTCTTGCAAGTGCTCAGCCCTCATGTCCTCATTCCTTTTTTCCACCTCTTTGGTGTTCTCCATGTAGTTTGGTTAGGAACTGTGATTACTTCATGATAATGAAGATGTATTATAATAATAATAACCTTTGTTTACAGGTTTATAACACTTGTACGTTATTAAGAGCTTCACATGCCAAAATCAAACACACTTAAACAGTAACGTAGAACCATTAACACAGTTAATTCAATAAGAAGTAACCCATGAATACTACTAACACCTTGTGTCTCTCCATCAGCTCTATGTGAAACTGGCCGAGATGGGTGTGACTGATAGAAACATCAGCTGGGTTCTCAGGGACGGACAGGTGTTTCACAAGGACCAGCCGAGTAAGACATGAGAGGAGGTCTTTGCTGTGGTTCTGTCTCTCTATATGATCTCTGTGTTCTGGTCTGTATATTTGCATAGCCTGTAGGATTTAGTCATTTAGCAGACGCTGGTCTCCAAAGGGATCCTCGTTTATGCGGAGAATACCTTACATACAACCAGAATCAGAATGTGCTTAACTGCGTAGGGCTATCTATAAAACATGTTTAATTCTCTATTATCTTATTGAGCTAATTAATCATTTTAGCTTGGTATTTTGCAGCAGATCTTTTTCTGAGATTGTTATTATATGTGCATCGTTTTTATTATTATATTAGTAGCATTATTATTATTATTACTATATTATTTGTTACTGTTTTGTTATTAATATCAACTCCGATTATAATATTGTTTTGAGAAGAAACAAATAAATCCTAATTTTCTTTATTAATTATATGCTATTTTTATTAGAAACTGTGTGCACAAGGCAGTCATGTTTCATATTTAATAGGTTAATCTGAGGAAATTGCCTAGGAGAAATGACGGTTATTGGAATGGACAGTGGTTATAAAAGAACATCAATAATGTACGACAAGCCTCCATTACACACAGGAAGCGTTTAGCACTGTAAAATAGTTCATCAATATATGTATTATCTCTGAAAAATAAACAAATGAATAAAATACATTTAAACCAAGCTGCTCATGGTGACGGTGCCTTTTGTCATGTCCCGAGTTGTGAAATAATAGGTAATAATAATAATAGGTATATATATACAGGTAAGTGAGTAATTAACAGGTAGTGATCAGGGGTATGCAGTTATTGAAAGCAGGATAAATATATATAGAAATGTAAATGTTTATACAAGTGAGCATATATAAATGTATGGCATATTATAAATGGATATACAGGAGTAGGAGCAGTTCTATCAACAGTTGAGATTTAAATATATATGGCAGGTACAGTAAAGGGGAGGAGGGCCAACAGTCCATGGTAGGGGTGAGAGGGGTCATCCACTATATTTTGTGCCTTCCCCAGACACCGTTTGTGGTGGGTAGTGTTTATTGCAGGGGGATCCAACGATGCGTTGGGCGGTTTTCACCACCCTCTGCATTGGAGGATGCTTTCAATAGCACACTGGTAAAAGTTCACCAGAATTTGAGGTGACAGGTGTCTCCTCCGGAAGAAGAGACGCTGGTGAGCCTTCTTTACCAGCGAGGCAATATTGAGGGACCAGGAGAGGTCCTCGGAGATGTGGACCCCCAGGAATTTGAAGGTGGAGACACACTCAACCTCCGCTCCGTTGATGAGGATGGGGGTGTGTGCGCCAGTTCTGGTCTTCCTGAAGTCGACAATGAGCTCCTTGGTCTTCTTGGTGTTGAGGGTGTAGAGGGGAGTGCTCAGCACACAGCCTTGTGGAACGCCGGTGTTTAGGGTGAGGGTGGAGGAGGTGAGATTGTCTAAACTGACTGACTGGGGTCTGTTGGTTAGGAAGTCAAATAACCAGTTACAAACTGAGGGGTTAATGTCAAGGTTCTTGGTTTTCACGAGGCCACCAAGTTTGAAGATGAGTTTGGCTGGGATGATGGTGTTAAATGCTGAGCTGAAGTCTATGAACAGCATTCTCACGTGGGTGTTGCTCTCATCCAGGTGGGAGAGAGCGGAATGAAGAGCTGAGGAAATGGCATCCTCCGTGCTCCTGTTCTCATGGTAGGCAAATTGGTAATTATCCAGTGAGGGTGACAGGCGGCCAGATTTGAGGTGAGCCAGGACCAGCCTCTCAAAGTACTTCATGATGATGGGGGTGAGTGCAACAGGGCGGAAGTCGTTGAGGCTCGCTGCAGAGGTGTGTTCTGGCACTAGCACAATGGAGGTGGTTTCTAAGCACACTGGGACAACTGCCTGAGCTGAGTGACATGTTGAAAATGTCAGTAAGGACCTCGGTCAGCTGCTCAGCGCAGTTCCTGAGTGACCGGGGATACCATCAGGACCAGCTGCCTTATGCGCATTTGTTCTGCTCAGTGCCACACGCACGTCTGTGGAGGATAGGGTGAGGGATTGGTGGGGCTTCACACGCTTGATGAGTGGCATGTACGGCTTTGTAAGCATGAGCCTTGTTGGTGTAAACATGGTCTAATGTTCTCTCTACTCTTGTGGAGCAGGAGACATGATGGTAACATTTGGGGAGCACAGTCTTTAAGTTCACCTGCAATAATAAAGGCTGCCTCTGGGTGGGAGATCTGCAGGTGGTTAATAGCAGAGTACAGTTCCTTCATAGCTAGCTTAGCATTAGCATCTGGAGATATGTAAGCCACAGTTATAATGGTGGCTGTAATTTCCCTGGGTTGGTAAAAGGGTCTACATTTAAGAATTAAGTATTCTACGTTAGATAGATAGATAGATAGATAGATCGATCGATCGATCGATCGATCGATCGATAGATAGATAGATAGATTGATTGATTGATTGATTGATTGATTGATAGACAGACAGACACAAAGATATAAATTACATTTAACGAAATGTTCAATGGTTCCAATCCAAGGAAACCATTGGCGTGTGTGGTTACTCCTGTGCTTAAGATTGTAGTGAAATTTGGAATTTATGGGATTATGAGATTTTCCTGCATGCTGCTAAGCAAACCTTTCTTTGCATCATTTTTGTGTAGCTGGGTGGAGTGGATGGGAGCCACGTAGATTGATGGCTGGATAAGGCTGGATACAGATGGGTCATTTTGGCACGAGCAAAGACATCTGGTATCTCCACACAATATTTATATATATAATTTATTTTTTTGTGAGGCCAGCAATGATAGATAGATAGATAGATAGATAGATAGATAGATAGATAGATAGATAGATAGATAGATAGATAGATTGATAGATTGATGATGATTGATTGATTGAT
>CM051022.1:6757615-6765975 GCA_027704905.1 Muraenolepis orangiensis | reverse complement strand
GAAGGTGTATTGAATCCTGTTTTCCATTCATCTCCATCTCTGATGCGGACAAGATGATAGGCATTTCTAAGGTCTAGCTTAGTGAAAATCTTGGCTTGTTGCAATTGCTCAAAATCAGATGACATGAGGGGCAGGTGGTACCGATTCTTAACTGTAATGTCATTAAGGGGTCCATAATCAATGCAGGGTCTAAGGGAACCATCCTTTTTCCGGCCCTTTGGCCGAATGTGGCCGGCCCGCGTGAGGTCAATCGTAAATTATAACAAATACGAAGAAAAAAAATATATATATATATATATTTTTTTTAAACAGCACCCTTTTCAAAATAAATGCAACACAGTTGTATTGCGTGCATGGCGTAAATACTTTTCTAACAGTGTTGCTTTTATTTTGAAAAGGGTGCCGGGTTTTTTTTATTGACATTATACTGCGTTGAACACAGGTGCTTCAAGTGATGCTGCCGGCTAGCCCTCAAAATGACAGCTCACGCCAAAAAAAGAAAGATTGATACTGAATGCCGCGTTTTCAAGAAGACATGGACTGCTCAGTATTTATTTACAGAAGTCAAAGGTAAAGCCGTGTGCTTAGTTTGTGGCAGGTCGCTGTGTTCAAGGATTACAATTTGAGTCATCACTATGTGACTAAACACGCAGAGAAATACAAGAACTTGTCTGATGAAGAGCGGGCAAAGGAGTCGGATGCTTTGCTTGCTATGCTGCAAAACCAACAAGGACTTTTTACAAAACATTGCACATCCAGAAATGCAGCTGTCAAGACAAGTTATGTCTTATCCCACAAAATAAAAAGGAGGCATTTGACAATGTGGCCCTCTCCCGACGCACTGTAACCAGGAGGACTGAGGACATCGCGGGGAATCTTGAGCTTCAGCTGCAGAACAGAGCGGTCAATTTTGGCTTTTTTTCCTTGGCTTTGGATGAGAGCTGCGATGTACGTGACACTGCCCAGCTACTCATCTTCTTACGTGGGATAACTACGGATTTCAAAATCACGGAGGAGCTGGCAGCCATGCATTCAATGAAAGGGAGAACAACAGGGAGTGATTTGTTCACGGGGGTAAATGTTTGGATAAGCTGGGACTGAAATGGGACAAGCCAGCAGGTGTGACAACGGATGGTTGTCCGAATCTGATGGGGAAAAATGTTGGACTTTTGAAGAGAATGCAGGATAAAGTGACAGAAATTAACCCTGAACAGAAATTAGAATTTTTGCATTGTATTATACATCAAGAAGTGTTGTGTAAGTCAGTGTTAAAATTGACCATGTTGTTGATGTTGTAACTAAAATTGTTAACTTCATCAAGAGCCCTGAATCACAGACAGTTTATTGCACTTTTGGAGGAAAATGAGACTGAACATTGTGACATATGCTACCATGCAGCTGTCAGGTGGCTCAGCCTGGGTAAAGTCCTTAAAAGAGTATGGGACCGGAGAGAAGAGATTCAAGACTTCTGTGTGAAGAAAGGTAATGTCATCCCACAGCTTTCAGATGCAGACTGGATGGCAGACCTTGGTTTTGCTGTAGATGTGACCGCACTAATGAATGAACTAAATGTCAAGCTGCAATGCAAGGGCCTTTTTGTGCATGAAATGTACAGCGCAGTGAAGGCTTTCATGAGAAAGTTGCAGCTTATCTCAAGCCAAATGAAGGACAACATTCTCACCCACTTTCAAACACTGAAGGAAGCCACACCATCAGCTCATCACCTCCACAGGTACTCATCCATGTTAGAATCACTGCATAGTGAGTTTTCAAGGCGATTTCAAGACTTTAAAACAGCTGAGAATGAAATGCACATGATTTCTTCCCCATTTACATGCAATGTGGATGATGCACCCAGTGATGTTCAGCTTGAACTAATTGACCTACAGTCTGACACACTTCTGTCAGAGCACTTTAGGTCAGTCTCACTGCCTGAGTTTTACTCTTCCCTGAAAGAGGAGAACTTTCCACACATGAGGAGACATGCTCAGAAGATTCTGGTCCTCTTTGGATCTACCTACATTTGTGAACAGACATTCTCAGTGATGAAGTTCAACAAATCCAGATACCCCCACAAAAAGCCCATTGAAATAACGTCAAAACCATGCAGATAAAAGGTTTGCTCCTACAACAACAGTAAGAAGATTTGCCGGTACACTGATAAAATAACTGACTATGGGAATCAAGGGCCCCCTAAGACCACTGACTGTACAATAACTTCCATCAAGAAAAATATAAAATAAAACACTGTATTTTGATACTGTATGCATTGGAAGAGACATGTGTTAAAAAAAAGCTCTACTGGCGGCCACTAGGCGCCGCTAGGACGACGGAACGCGACCACCTGGAGTTTTCACAACTCGGGACGTGACAAAAGGCACCATGAGCAGCTTGGTTTAAATGTATTTTAGTAATTTGTTTATTTTTCAGAGATAATACATATATTGATTAACTATTTTACAGTGCTAAACGCTTCCTGTGTGTAATGGAGGCTTGTCGTATATTATTGATGTGGTTTTATAACCTCTGTCTATTACAATAACAAACACATTGTACGCCTCCAGGTGTCAGCAAAACAACTCATTTAAAATAAGACTTGGGAGACTTTGAGGACACGTCATTTCTCCTAGGCAATTTCCCCAGATTAACCTATTAAATATAAAACATGACTGCCTTGTGCACACAGTTTCTAATAAAAACAGGATATAATTAATAAAGAAAAGTAGGATTATTTTGTTACTACTCAAAAAATATTATAATCGGAGTTGATATTAATAACAAAACAGTTACAAACAATATAGTAATAATAATAATGCTACTAATAATAATAAAAACGATGCACATATAATAACAATCTCAGAAAAAGATCTGCTGCAAAATACCAAGCTAAAATGATTAATAAGCTCAATAAGATAATAGAGAACTAAACATGTTTTATAGATAGCCCTACGCAGTTAAGCACATTCTGATTCTGGTTGTATGTAAGGTATTCTCCGCATAAACGAGGATCCCTTTGGAGACCAGCGTCTGCTAAATGACTAAATCCTACAGGCTATGCAAATATACACACCAGAACACAGAAATCATATAGAGAGACACAACCACAGAAATGACCTCCTCTCATGTCGTACTCGGCTGGTCCTTGTGAAACACCTGTCCGTCCGTGAGAACCCAGCTGATGTTTCTATCAGTCACACCCATCTCGGCCAGTTTCACATAGAGCTGATGGAGAGACACAAGGTGTTAGTAGTATTCATGGGTTACTTCTTATTGATTTACCACTAACTTTGTTAATGGTTCTACGTTACTGTTTAAGTGTGTTTGATTTTGGCATGTGAAACTCTTAATAACTTACAAGTGTTATAAACCTAATGTAAACAAAGCTTATTATTATTGTAATACATCTTCATTATCATGAAGTAATCACAGTTCCTAACCAAACTACATGGAGAACACCAAAGAGGTGGAAAAAAGGAATGAGGACATGAGGGCTGAGCACTTGCAAGACTTATTGCAAGACACTTCCATGAGTGTTAGACTATATTTTCAATAAATTACATTCAAATGCTTATAATACTCATTATACATATACATACATATACATATTTAAATGCCATAATTGATAAAAGGGGAAACAAAATATAAATATATAATATTTCATGAATATTAATGTAGAAGCCGCAGGATTTGTGTTATTGCAGTTTCTAATTGGCCCAAAATACTAACAGGTGATGATGTCACTTGGCATACAGACATACATACACACCAACGCAGAAGTTAGTTTATGTCACCATCTGGGAACAACATCCTTAAGACAAGCATGCAATTTATTTTTTGCTGTCTTGTTGTTGAAACATCTCCAACCTCAGGAACCTACAATACCTGTTCCAAAATCTGATGGGCCACCTCCGGATCCGTCATGTCGGCTTCAGAGCTGATCTTTAACTTGAAGGTTGAGCGTTGCTTCAAAGGTTCCTGGCAGACAAAGTTGACTAAAGCGTCACAACTACCATCAACAAAAAGCCCTGAGGGGTCTGCATTAACACAGCGTGGAGCTATTGTGGATCCAAAGTCATTCGGCTCCCCTGGTCGCCAATTCCAGAAAGTGGCTGTACTTCCGTCAGACCAGCGGGACCATGGATATCTGTGGAGGCCAATCCATACTTTTAAATCAATAGGCGCTAATATTTTGCTCTGTTCAGTCGCATTGAGCACACTGGCCAGGTCATTGTAATTAGTCTGGCAGTATTGCCTCGCGTTGTCCCAAGTCATTAGATTTTGGACATAGATGTAGTTCCCTTCATCTAAAACAGAATGAGGAGGAAAAAAGGAAAGATGTATTGGATATCAGATGAACTATATATCTCAGTCTGTATTCCTTTATTAAACATGCTAAAGTGTACATAGTACAAGTATACATAATAGCTTAATGTCATTATGTTCAACCTCAATGTGTGCCTATAATGCTCACTATGTGTGCCAGTACTTAAAAATAGTGCACTCACCATTTAAGCAAATTGCACCGTATAAATTGTTGCACCTCACATCAATCCAAAGACCCGTGTTCAGAAACATGGCCGTGCAGTTCTCTGCACCTGAACCGAAGTTTGGGTCTCCCGTGGCCCAAGTGCCGTGATCTTGGCCAAGTTTGTAGTCTTGGTTCCCGAGGGACCACTGCCATCTGGTGCGGTCGTCATAAAGTCCGATCCACATGAAGTCTGTGTTGCCCTTTTTGGCCTCTTGCACCCGCTGGAGGTCCTCTACATTGTCTACGGTGGCCAGGTCCTCAAACTGCTCCCTGCAGTGTTTCTGAGCATCGGTCCAGCTCAGCTTCTGCTCCACGTAGTGGTAGACTTTAGAGATGGGAGGTGAGGCATGGAGACCCAGGTGGAGTCCTGCAGGAGACAGCACCCACCCTTTATACTATATACACTATAGCCTTACACACAACCAACGTATTAATGACACAAAGATAATCATCAAAATATGGAAAATCTGTAATGTTAGTGACCGGATCTGCTAAAAAATGTGCATTTTAAAATAAAGTGCTTAATTTTTGAATAATTCAGAGCCAAAAACCACCTACCTGGCAACGTGCCTGGCACAGACACACAATAATACATTGATTATTATTACAATACAATCTTAGCTAGACCCCCAGTGGGGAAGACATGACCCAGTTGTTTATATATACCTCACCATATTACACAGACACAGGTACACACACACACACACACACACATGAATATACAGTATGTCTGACCTGAAAGGCTAAGAAAGAGCAGTATGTTCTTCCACATCCTGGAACATAAAAAGACTTCCGTTTATCTGTTGAGCATTAAAAAAAGACAACATAGACTGTAATGGTCTTCATAGCATATAGTATGTCTATCACACAGATCTTGTTATAGATATATTCATATCAGTATAATATATGGTCACCCAATGTTTCTACCTACCTTTGCTGCATTCTATGAGTTGTGTTATTGTGCACATGCCTGTGCTGTTCTTCTTATAACAGAATAATGCCCACATAAAGCCATGCAAAATCAAAAGTGATGACAGGGATTTGCATGCATAAGAAATACGATTGAAAATCGATGTACACATATCATCCTTTAGTCACTTTCATGTTCATTTTTATTATGTATAGTATGTTTTATAGTATTGTGTGTTAGAAATTCATATTGCGGGAGGAAATGGGGAGGAAGCATTCCATTGTACTTCTTGCAAAATGCAAATACAAATCTTGACTCTTGAATCTATCTATCTATCTATCTTATCGGATGTACCTTTGTGTCTATCTATCTATTTATCTTTATATCTATATATTTATATTTCTTTGTGTCTGTCTATCTATCTATCTATCTATCTATCTATCTATCTATCTATCTATCTATCTATCTATCTATCTATCTATCTATCTATCTATCTATCTATCTGTCTGTCTGTCTGTCTGTCTGTCTGTCTGTCTGTCGGTCGGTCGGTCGGTCGGTCGGTCGGTCGGTCGGTCGGTCGGTCGGTCGGTCGGTCGGTCGGTCGGTCGGTCGGTCGGTCGATCTCTCTATCTATCTATCTATCTATCTATCTATCTAAAATATAGATAAGAGATCTAAAAATAAATGATATATACAAATATTGTGTGGAGATGCCAGACTGACTCGTGCTAGACTGACCCATCTGTATCCAGCCTTATCCAGTCATCAATCTACGTAGCTCCCATCCACTCCACCCAGCTATGCAAAAAGAATGCAAAGAAAGGTTTGCTTAGCAGCATGCAGGAACACCCCATAATCCCATAAATTCCAAATTTCAATACAATCTTAAGCACTGGAGGAACCACACACGCCAATGGTTTCCTTGGATTGGAACCTTTCGTTAAATGTCATTTCTATCTTTGTGTCTGTCTGTCTGTCTATCTATCTATCTATCTATCTATCTATCTATCTATCTATCTATCTATCTATCTATCTATCTATCTATCTATCTATCTATCTATCTATCTGTCTGTCTGTCTGTCTGTCTGTCTGTCTGTCTGTCTGTCTGTCTATCTATCTATCTAGATCGGTCGGTCGGTCGGTCGGTCGGTCGGTCGGTCGGTCGGTCGGTCGATCTCTCTATCTATCTATCTATCTATCTATCTATCTATCTAAAATATCTAAAAATAAATTATATATACAAATATTGTGTGGAGATGCCAGACTGACTCGTGCCAGACTGACCCAGACTGCCAGACTGTCTGTCTGTCTTTCTGTCTGTCTGTCTATCTATTGATCGATCTATCTATCTATCTATCTATCTATCTATCTATCTATTTACATTTACATTTAGGGCATTTGGCAGACGCTTTTATCCAAAGCGACTTACAAGGTGTACATTAGTTGAAGCAGACAATAGCATAACACTGGGGTACGCAAACATAAAAATAGAGCAGTTCACAAGTATTCATATTAACAAGATGAATAACACAATTTCGTACTGCTAGGTCACCTGCTTAAGTAGCTGTGATAAGAGCGTGTTATCAACATTAAGGATATACACTTGCTAACATATACAACATGCTAAGAGCTATTAATGTCAGACATCTTCAACCTCTCCCTGTCCCAGGCTGTTGTTCCCGCGGTCTTCAAGATGTCCACCATCGTGCCTGTCCCTAAACAACCCAAGGTAACATGCCTGAATGACTATAGACCTGTAGCCCTCACCTCGATTGTCAGCAAATGCTTCGAGAGGTTGGTCAAGGACTTTATTTGCTCAGTGTTACCTGCCACACTGGACCTATGGCAATTTGCATATCGCTAAAACAGATCCACGGACGACACAATTGCCATGGCCCTCCACACTGCCCGTTCCCACCTGGAGGGAAAGAACTGTTATGTGCGAATGCTGTTTGTGGACTACAGCTAAGCGTTCAACACGATAGTTCCTGCCAAGCTCGACACCAAGCATAGAGGTCTAGGTGTGCCCCCATCCACGTGCAGCTGGATATTGGACCACCTGTTGGACCGCCGCCAGGTGGTGAGGTTGGGCAGCACCACCTCAGAGCCACTGACCCTCAACACGGGAGCCCCCCAGGGATGCGTGCTGAGCCCTTTGCTCTACTCCCTCTACACCCATGACTGCATGGCTATGTACAGCTCCAACGTCATCATCAAGTTTGCTGACGACCCGACAGTGATGGGCCTGATCGCCGGCGACGACGAGACAGCCTACAGGGAGGAGGTTGCATCGCTGGAGCAGTGGTGCCAGGAGAACAGCCTCGCCCTCAACATCAAGAAGACCAAGGAGCTGATCGTGGACTACAGGAAGCAAAGAGGAGAGCCTATCTCCATCAACGGTGTTGCAGTAGAGAGGGTCAGCAGCTTCAACTTCCTCGGCGTGCAACATCTCTGAGGACCTCACATGGTCCACATGGTCCACCCCATCCACAAACTATACTCACTTTTATTGTCAGGCAGGCGATACCACAGTATCAAGTGCCACACAACCAGACTTAGAGACAGCTTCTACAGTCAGGCCATCAGGCTGCTGAACAAGGGTGTATAGCATATAACAATGTTTATTTTATTACATTGATTTATATATATATTGCTCTTTTTCTGTGCTAATATATTGCATTTTATATATGCATTTTTATATATTTAACTTTATACAGTTTGTTACGGTTATTTTTTTCTATTCCGATTTTTATAACTGCTGTCTGTCGTCGGGTATTGCACATACAATTTTCACTCATTGCTTATACATATATAAACTGTGATGTGACAATAAACTTGACTTGACTTTCTTTGCGTAATTTTTGCGTAGCTGGGTGGAGTGGAAGGGAGCCATGTAGATCGATGGCTGGATGAAGCTGGATA
>CM051022.1:6735115-6745115 GCA_027704905.1 Muraenolepis orangiensis | reverse complement strand
CCAAGTACGGAATGAGAACTGGTCCTTGGAAAAAGGTGCCAGTTTTGGGCACTGCCGAGGTGCCTGTGGGCAAGGCACCAGACCCCTACACTGCTCCCGGGCGCTGTATAAATAGCTGCCCACTGCTCCTAATACTAGGATGGGTTAAATGCAGAGAACACATTTCACTGTGTGTGTTCATGAATGTGACCAATAAAACAGAGCAAAGAGTAAAGACGAATGGATCAAGGATTCTCTTGAATTTTATTATAGCTTACATTATATCTGTAAAAATATATTCTCAAAATAAATAAATATATCAAATAAATATATATCAGGGGGTGGAAGCAAAATGCATAAATAATGACCAGGCCGAGCGACAGCTGCGTCTCTGAGGCTGCCTGCGGTCCCATGCGTGTGTTTCCATTCATAGAATGTTCTACTCTTGCAATATTAAGTTCCAGAACCTGTAACCTTCAGTAGTCCACCACAACAAGTCTGTTATTCCTCATGCACGTTAGTGGAAAAGAAAAAAAAGCGAATGACCCCGGCTGTTCGTACCACAGGGTTACAGCATACAGTCTGGTAAAGTCTAGTCCTTCACCAGAGCAGCTTTACTTGAACTGAGCTGAAAGGAGGTCGGCTTCACAGTCACAGGAACTTGATGGTAGTGGCAGAGTTATCTATACCATTCTGATCCTCCGTGTCCCTGGAGGTCAATCTCCCAGAGCCGTCCCTTGAGTGCCTTTATCTGAGAGAAACCGTGGACGGCTAATAAAGAAGCTAACAACTCCAATGGCCTCTTGGCAGAGCGTCAGCTATGTGGCTAAAGATCTCTGTCTCGTGCCCTCTGACCCGAGACTCACAGGATGAGGTTTGATGCACAGTTCCTGGAGGAACCCAGGAGTGTGCCCAGTGCTAGGTGCTAGGTGCTGGGCTTTGTGTCTCCAGCCCAGTCCTAGTCCCACTGGGGGGTGGTGGATGTTTGTCGGGGTGGGAGGATGGTGGTCTAGGATCAGCTCTGACCCAGCAGGCCCGGGTACAGCTCCGGAACGCGGTCCGGGTCCACGGGTCGCGGCAGGAAGTGCGTGAACCTCTGGTGTCGCCGGGAGCGCGTGCCGTCCCGCGACGTGCCGTCCTTGTTCAGCGCCACGAAGAAGGACGCCCCCCGGTTGCCGTGCCGATAGATGTTTGAGGAGTACGTGTTGTACCAGTTCTCCTCAAACTGCTCCCGGAACACACTCTCTGCAGACAGCTTCTCCTGCAGGAGGAGGAGGAGGTTCAGTAAAGCATGTAGCTTTGCATATATATGTGTGTGTGTGTGTGTGTGTGTGTGTGTGTGTGTGTGTGTGTGTGTGTGTGTGTGTGTGTGTGTGTGTGTGTGTGTGTGTGTGTGTGTGTGTGTGTGTGTGTGTGTGTGTGTGTGTGTGTGTGTGTGTGTGTGTGAACTTACAGATCCGTACAGGTGTCCCTTGCTGGTCATTGCGAGGTACAGTCCACTGTCCACCCCTCTGATGCTGACCAGACCCACAGCCACACTCAGGAACTCTAGGATACCTGCACACACACACACACACACACAGAGTTAAACACTATATACACACACACACTTTACATTATATATGTATATATACACACACACTATATATACACTATAAACACATCTAATCTACTTATAAAACCCCTACTAAATAAAACCCTATAAATAAATGACTGCGACTGACTGTGGATATATGAAAGTTAATTGGTTCAGTGAAACCAAGTCTCGGTTGTGATGTGAACTCGTGCACATGCACATTTCTCCCCGGTGTTATACTATAATATGTGATGCATGTTATATACTATAATATAACACAATCAGCTATTTCTATCATTCCTTCTCTGTGCAAAATAACCCCCCCAACCGCAGATTATAAACCTGAGCTACAGTTTAAACGGTCGGGGAGAGATTGACTTACCGAATCTGCTGTGGTCCTTCCTCGTGCCCTGCACGGTTCCGTCGGGGTGGATCTCAAGGTGGTAGCCGGTCCTGCAGTACAGCTGCCGCCGCCTCAAGATGCCCTTCAGGTGGCTGAGGTCCGCGAGGCTCCGCGACAGCCTCTCCGCTGACACCAGCTGCTCGCGCTGCTGCTGCTGCTGCTGTCCCAGCGTGCCCAGTCGTCCGGTAACGGGAGAATTATAGTCCACAGCCCCGGCCGCGGGAAAGATGAAATGGGAGCCGACGGACGCCGACGCGGCGCCGGGGGAACCGGCGAAGCTGTTCAGGAACACGCTGGCGAACCCCCCGAGTTCTGCCGTCGCTGCCCCCATCACCGATCTCCGGCGTACAGATCCCAGACACCGCCGTGCGTGCAGTCCTCCAAGAAGCGGCGCGCGACGCTTCCACGGCGAGACGGAGAAAAGTTAACCGCGGAGAAGGCGAAGCTTTCCCCTCCTCGCGCCCGCTGCGTGTGCGTTTTGCGCAGTCACTTGTTCGGGTTCTCAAGGAAGGGAAATCCGAGGTTATTCTAGTTATCCCCTTTTCTCCTCTTCTCTCCTCCTTATATCTCTCTCTCTACACCCCCCCCCCCCCCCCCCTCTTGCTCTCTCGCCCCCCGCCCTCTCTCTCCTTCCCCCTCCCGCTCTCTCTCTCTCTCTCTCTCTCTCTCTCTCTCTCTCTCTCTCTCTCTCTCTCTCTCTCTCTCTCTCTCTCTCTCTCTCTCTCTCTCTCTCTCTCTCTCTCTCTCTCTCTCTCTCTCTCTCTCTCTCTCTCTCTCTCTCTCTCTCTCTCTCTCTCTCTTTCGTGTACCTCGGGACACTCCCCTCAGCTCCGGCGCGTACAAGGGTTTTCCTCTCTCTCTCTCTCTCTCTCTCTCTCTCTCTCTCTCTCTCTCTCTCTCTCTCTCTCTCTCTCTCTCTCTCTCTCTCTCTCTCCTCTCTCTCTCTCTCTCTCTCTCCTTCTCTCCACCTCTTCGTGTGTGTGTGTGTGTGTGTGTCTTCTTCTCTGCGGGCATCCTTTGCTGCACGCGGCCTCAGTGAGTCAGTGTGTAGTAGGAGTGTGTAGTTGAGAAGTGTGTTGCCTGTAGCGCAGTGAGTCGGGGGAGTCCCGCGCCACATATATCTGCCACCCATATATCTGCCAATCTGGAAATCCACCCCGCGTGCCGTTTCATGCTAATGTGGTCCTCTCATCTTCCTCCTCTTCCTCTCCTTCTCTCTATCTCTTGTCCCCCTCTTCTCCTCCTCTACCTCTTATCATCTTCCTCCTCTTGTCACCTCATCCACTCATCCTCTCCTCCTTCTCTTCTCAGTTAGATCTGTCCTCGCGGCGCTGCCAACTCGCACCTTTGATGTGCTGTTTCAGTTGTACGTGACGAGCACCGGTTGTCACCCGGTTTGTGTGTCCGTCTATTTGTGTAGTGTGAATGTGTGTGAGCGTGCGTGTGTGTCTCTTGGCTATATTACCAGCGAGGGATCCCTGATGAACGCTCGCGATCCCTGATGAACGCTCGCGATCCTATACGTGCGCGTTCGTGTGTGAACTCCTCCTGCTCTCGCGCGCGAGCCCGAGAGGATTTGCTTTACAGCCGCGCGCTCGTTCCATAAATTAGGTGTATCCCGGGTGCGCGAGGCAGGAAAGCCCCCGTTTGCGTAATTTTCGCACCCAGATGTTGATTTATTGGTTCTGTTTTATGTAACCCACTCGCACTGAGGAACACACACACACACACACACACACACACACACACACACACACGCGCACGCACGCACGCACGCACACACACACACACACACACACACACACACACACACACCTGTGCAAACGACATCAGTTGACTGTCAATCCCCCCTCGACTGATCTCGCGCGGTGCTTTGAACACACTGTGAGCCCATATATCCTTAATTGTGGTCTTAAAAAACGAATCAAAGAGACAAAGACATCAAAGGCAGGGGCTCTTGTGGGTATCGGCCAATAACAACCCGCGCGAAGGGGCTGTTTCTGTGGCCTTCGAAATACCCCAACACTCGACACATTGACCCGCTGGCTCGCGCTAAACGGTCGATGAACGTTATAATGAGTCTGCATATGCATATGAATGAATTGTGTGTGTGTGTGTGTGTGTGTGTGTGTGTGTGTGTGTGTGTGTGTGTGTGTGTGTGTGTGTGTGTGTGTGTGTGTGTGTGTGTGTGTGTGTGTGTGTGTGTGTGTGTGTAGCATAGGCCTATACACGTCCGTCATACAACTCAACATATCATCTCTATCACCACGTCACTACACTATACCTGCTAGAGCTCAACTGCACCTCATGAATTAAACATTATACATTCAAATGAACTGCCACGCGTTGGCTGTTTATTGGGCCAAGCCGTAGCACGCGCCCCCGTGGTGAGTCTTAACTAAACACACGCATATTTATCTCCAGCGTTTTTCTCACCATCGATTCAAAGGTGAATGGCAAACGTGGGGCACACGCTCGCGCTTGTGAGGACCCCATGCACGCGCACACAGCTGCACCATCCCTCGGGAACCGCCTTGATAAATGAGTTGAAGGTGCGGTGCGGTGTGTGTGTGTGTGTGTGTGTGTGTGTGTGTGTGTGTGTGTGTGTGTGTGTGTGTGGTGTGTGTGTGTGTGTGTGTGTGTGTGTGTGTGTGTGTGTGTGTGTGTGTGTGTGTGTGTGTGTGTGTGTGTGTGTGTGTGTGTGAATGTCATTATTATTCATAATTTGCCAAATAATAATTTAAATACGATTGGAAATTGATTTTAACAGCCCCGGGGCCCACCTGATCCTATTATAGGCGGGCTGTATTGGTTATCGATTCCAAACACAATGGAGACGTCATCTTCAGCGCCAGAGCTCAGCGGTCACCGAGGGAGACCTCGCGGGACTTGATGAATGGTTCCCGCCGGGATCCCAGTGGTCCATACAGATATCCGCATGGCTATATCACCCGTCGGTTGCTCTTTCTCTCTCTCTCTCTCTCTCTCTCTCTCTCTCTCTCTCTCTCTCTCTCTCTCTCTCTCTCTCTCTCTCTCTCTCTCTCTCTCTCTCTCTCTCTCTCTCTCTCTCTCTCTCTCTCTCTCTCTCTCTCTCTCTCTCTCTCTCTCTCTCTCTTCAGTCGGAGAACACGATAAACCAATCGACTGGCGGGATAAGATACTTTAAGTAATTTAATTGTAGTATTCCTGAGGTCATCTCGGAGTGACTTTGTTTGAAGACAGTGTCACGATATGATATAAAACACGATATGATTAAACTTAACGAACGGCGCTCGACATAGAAAACATTTTAGAAGTCAAGTTTAAAAAAATAATAGAATAACGTTTATGGATTTAGGCTACTTAAGACTTAATCATTCCTGCGTCCTTTAATGTGTTGATTTCCATCGCCGGGGATGGATCGTCCTCGTTTGATCTACAACCTGTTGATCCAGCGCTGACACGACCTGGGAAAGGCCGCTCGCCGCTCCTCCGCCACACAAACATCAAAGTTGCGCCAGAAAAGCCCCGTCGTGTTTCCACTCAAGGACTTAAATGGAAGTTAAATCTTTCATCTCAGATCATGTTTCGTTTCATATCTGCTCTCGATGGGCGTCTTTGATCAGTACATTTGCACTATTAACCTGATATAACGACGATACAAAACTCAAAGGGTGAACGTTTGCTAAAGACTATTAGGAATGGTTTATAAAACCAGTTACGGGAGATGTTAGCTTTAGGTAAAGTTGATGTGCACCAGCATGTCAAATTATCCTACAATGTGCATGCTGCAGTAGATGGTTTTAAGTCAGCGTGCGCGTAGACTTTAAAACAAATTAATTTGGAATTTGTTTTGATATAATTTGCACACCGGCATGTGTTTGTCTGTCCGTCTAGCCCGGCAGTCGCGGTCTACTCGACTTCATAACGTAAAGGCCCTGCACGTTGTTATATTTTTTAAAGAATTAAAATATACACTTAAATACACCCCTTTCTTCGTTGTATGTTTTAACAGAGTGACGCGGTGGAGAGTGAGAGCTGTCTGTAGTAGCCTACATCTCGCGATGAAACGCGTGAACGAGTCTCCAGTCGACACTGACTCGTCCTCATAGCAACCCGCAGCGAGCAGCTATGTCCGCCTTCCGCAGAGTGGTAGTCGCGCTGGCCGGCAGGCTGCACCTCCGGCCGGCGTCGAGCGGCGACCTGGGCGGCGTTCAAACGTGCAAGACCCGGAGACTGGCCGCCGGGATGTGTTTGGCGACCGGAGGCGCCTTATTGGCTGCGTTTTACCTGTACGACGATAAATCAAAATATAAACGCAACGTCAACGGATTGAATCGTCTACTGCCTTCCGTTTGCGCCGTCGCAGCCAAAGAGAAGGTAAGATGTCTGACCCACTAACCCGTTTATTAAAAGGCAACAGTGCCACGTAGAACGAGGGGAAGAAGCATGTTTGTTCAACGGCATCCGCAAACAGAGCCCTGTCGTTTGGTGTATGTTGACTTTAAGGCCTCCTCCACTACCAGGACTTTCTCGCGCAAGTGAGAGAAAACTAAAACACTGTTGATTGAGGAAAGGAGACCGACCGGAAGATGGGCTGCGTGTTGCGTTTCCTTTATCGTTTAAGAGTAGACACACACTGAGTCCAGTTAATGCGGCTTGTATCTCTGTTTGTTGAGAGTGTTTGTTGTTTGTTTGTTGTTGTTTTCCTTTCTCTCCACGCCATAAACCGTCGTCGATTGGAAGCCGTTGGCTCACTGTTTGGCGCGTCGTGTTGCGGGAATGAAAGGCGCTCTCCGCGCGCGGTGGTGCTGAAACCACAGTGCATGCGCACTTCGTTCGGAAAGCGAAAATATTATTAGGTATCCACAGAGTATCTGTGGATACCTATTGTTTTTGTGTGGATTCTTCTTCTTTTTATTTTTAACTTTATACGCTTATAACTCTCCATGTGTGAATGGTCTACGGTTTTGCATTTTAGCACACATATTGGGATCCCGTAGATTAGAGATCCACATATTTTAGCAGCAATTCGCCTATAGGGGGCGCTATAAGTAATGGTCAAGGTCAAACGATCAGCCCCGCCCCCCAGATGGACCAACATGTGGTATATATGTATAGACATACTTGGATAGGACCTATTTAGCATGCTGAACATGTTTTGCCTTTTGGAGCCATAAAGTCCTTCAGTATAGATTTTTGTGTACAGTGCCAATGTCTGCAAAACTTTTAAAATCTTCTTCTCAAGAACCACTGAATCTAATTGCACAGATTGCAAAGATACCCTAGCGTATCCCTAGATCTCAAACGGTCAAAAGATAGTTCAAATATTTAAAAATGGCAGAGGAAATTACTTTTTTGATATTTGCTCACATTCTTCTATCAATCATTACTCCACTTCAGAAGGGTCCAGCCTTTGTAACTTTGCAGGCATATAGAAGACATCTCTCTTAAGGTGTCTACCAAATTTGGTGTAGATATATTTAACGTAACACGATTTAGGATCGCCTAAGCACTATGTTCCACTTTGACCATATGGGACAAAAAACAGAAATCTCAGTTCAATCTCAGGCTGTGATTTGAAAAATGTTTTCAAATATCTCACACACGTATGTACCCTGGTAATGGATTTTTATTTAATTATTATTGTTTTTATTATTTTAAACGTTATTTTTGAGAATCATTTATATTGTGGGAATGTTAGGTGATAAGGTGGTAAATGTAGAATAATAGTGCCAGGGAAGAAATAGCCAGGGAACAAGGACTGCTTGCAATCTTTTGTATCTTTATACAGATACACATGCACAGACAGCACAGGGTAGACTAAACACAGTCAGTCAAACAGTATTAAAGGGACAAAGGGAGGATGAACAAATAAGGTCTATCAGCACTGCCAAAGAAAAATACAATAACCAGAAACAAAACACCACTAAACAAAGTAAACGGCTTATCTGGAAACAAAACAGCTAGCTGCTCTCAGCCAGCTACAAATCCAAATTACAGCGGGTGGCAGCTGCTTCTAAACTGGTGTGTCAAACATTGATCACACTACATGTGAAATGTAAGAGGGCCCCCGTCTTTCACCCCAATGGGGATGAATGCAACACAGAGACAGTACACAGGCACATAGGAAAACAGGACAACCACACGATTTTGGTAACAGGGAGGGAATGGGGAGTAAGCATTCCATTGTACGTGTTACACATCGCAAAAATGAAGAATCTTGAATCTTGACATTTTAAGTGGTGTTAAGTTGTTTTGGGGTTTTCAGTTAATTCAACTGCTAGAGTTAGTTGGTTCCAATTATTAACAGAGACAGCATTAGCATGTTTTACACTAAAATACGGTGGGCAATATAAGTATTACATACAATTAAGATAAAAGTTAAGCTATTATTGTGCAATGTATGCTTGCACCTTAAATAGGCCTACATATATTGTGTTGAACCTGCCTCTAATCAAGCAATTAGAGTGATAGCTTCATTATATTATACTCCCTTGTGGATTGGTCTTTGAATTGTTGCAGAATACAATTCAGAGTTCTGTTTTACAGTTTTATATATATATATATATCTTGGCTCCCATCTCCTTCAAGTTAAAAGAAGGAGGGCATCAAAGCTTTATGAATGGAGCACTACGTTGATTAGCATATTAGCTGAGCAGCGCTGTTAGCCCCAGAGCCAAACTGGATTACATTTAGAAACCTCTGGGGTACTTATTATACTGCTGCAGCACCACTCAGGAGTGGTGCTGCAGCAGAGAGAGAGAGAGAGAGAGAGAGAGAGAGAGAGAGAGAGAGAGAGAGAGACACACACAGACACCACACACAGACACACACACACAGGTGAAGAGAGAGGGGAGAGATCAAGAGGAGAGAGACAGCCAGAGCAACAAGGAGAGGGAGAGCGAGTGGGGGAAGAGAGAGAGGTAAGCCTAAGAGAGAAAGAGATAGAGAGAAGGGGGAGAGAGAGCAAAGAGGGAGAGAGGAGAAAGGGGAAAGGAAGAGAGAGTGAGGGAATGAGAGGGATAAAGTGAAAGAAAGAGAGAGGGGGGAAAGAAAGGGAGAAGGAGAGAGAGGGGAGAGAGGGGATAGAGGTCAAGGGAGGAAGAGAGAGGGAGAAAGGGGAAAGAGAGAGAGGGGGAAAGAATAGGGAAAGAGAGCGAGAGAGGGAGAAAGTGAGAGAGATGCTAATCAATTAGAATGAGTTCTCTCCACTACTGCACCAGAGCATCTCTATTTATAGCCCTCTAAGAGCTGTAGTTTCTTTACATCATGGATGTCTAACTGCAGCAAGGACGAGCATACACACACACTTTTCCCTGCTTTCAGTTGTTGGTTTCAATCCCTGCGATTTGGTTCGCCCTTTGCCAAGGCCTGACAAAGTCTCATTGGATAAAAGTGCCTGCTAAATAGTAAATAATTCTTCATATCACACTGCAACATGTGGAGGTCAGCAATAATGCAGCCCCCAGACAACGTAGACAAGCTTGCTTACTTGTCATTAGCATGTTAACTATCCTAGCATGCTTAGTCCATTGCATGAACTTTAACGGTAAGTTGTAAGCAGTGCTGTTTGCCACGTGTGTTTGTTGATTTGTGTGTTTTGTGTGCTTTTGTGTGTGTGTGTGTGTGTGTGTGCAGCCTCATCCTTACGACTTTGAGGAAGGAGAGGTCCGCATGTCGTCCCACGAGCACCGTTTCCGCCTCTTCAGCTCGGTGGAGTACGACGGACAGCTGTACATGACGCCACAGAACTTCATCGAGTCCGTCACCATGAGCGAGCCCCGGAGTACGTTCAACCCCCCCCCCCCAAATGACAATGTCTGTGTTATCTGTGGGAACCCTGACCACTGCACACTCGCAACCACAATTTATAGCTTTCCAATTCTGGTGTTCTCAAAACAGTGTTCTGTTCTGTGGGTTGTCAGACAAGGGGTCGCCTCCAACTAGATCGCAACCGGTTTTGGGTCTGGACCCACAGTCTAAGAAACACTGCTATGTCTAGAGCACCCCTGCTTGTCCCCGAGGGTTGAGGTGGTTGATTTTTAGCCACAATATTCTCT
>CM051022.1:6655115-6730115 GCA_027704905.1 Muraenolepis orangiensis | reverse complement strand
ATGTTGCTCCATATTGTCTTCCACATGTGTATGTTTGTGTGTGTGTTACATTCAGCATGTGTGTGTGTGTGTGTGTGTGTGTGCTTTAGTGAACTGTGTGGCGTGTGTCTGAGGTGGAGCGACCCTCCTAACGCACAAAACCCTCATCTGTTGTCTCTCTGCTTCCACTACTGTGTGTCCTCTTGTCGAACGTACACATTTCAGAGGATGCCTCCACGCAACATTAGATTGGATTATATGAAACTGGATTAGATTACATTAGATTACGTTGTATTTGATTACGTTATATATTGCATATTACTTTACATTATATTAGATTAGATTATGTTATATAAAATCTGATTACGTTATATTAGATTATATTAGATTACACTATATTATATTAGATCATGTTATATCAGACTTGATTCGATAATGTTATATTGGATTACATTACATGAAATTTGATAAGATTATGTTACATTTGATGATGTTATATTAGATTAGATGACGTTATATTAGATTTTATTACGTTATATTTGATTAGATTAAGTTATAGATTAGATTGCATTATATCAGAGTAAATAAGCTTATGTTATATTAGAGTAAATTAGACAAGCCATTAAAATGGCTTCTTGAGGGCTCCTCCCGAAGACAAGGACAGTGAATAAGGAATCAGACAGAGCAGGTGGTACATGCTAGAGGTCTCTCCTAGAGTGTGTGTGTGGTGGTGGTGGTGGTGGTTTTAACCTGTGGGCCTTGATCAACAAGGACCCACAGGTGAGCAGCCTCACCAGCTAAGTTATCAGTCTGACTCAGGCCAGATGAGGCTGCCCAAACCAGCCACCAACCACACACACACAATTAGATAAAATGAAATGATATTAGATTACATTACATTATTTAGGATTAGATCAAATTTGATTATATTCTGTTCTATTAAATTACATAAGATGTATAAGGCGTATGTGTAGTTAACCTACAGCACATTACTGTTGTCTCGTAATATAGTGAAGGAGTTGCATCCTTTAGAACAGAATGTTTCCTGCATGTACTAACATGTCTCTCCCTGTTTTCCTCCCCTTCTCCACCTCTCTGCATGCTCTCTCTCTCTCTGCCTCTCTCTCTCACACACACACTGTGCGGTGTATGTGTGTTTCTGTCTGTCTGTCTGTCTGTCTGTCTGTCTGTCTGTCTCTCTCTCTCTCTCTCTCTCTCTCTCTCTCTCTCTCTCTCTCTCTCTCTCTCTCTCTCTCTCCTCTCTCTCTCTCTCTCTCTCTCTCTCTCTCTCTCTCTCTCTCTCTCTCTCTGTTTCTCCCACCCCCCTCTCTCTCTTTCTGTCTTGTTTCTCTCTGTGCTATGTATTTCCCTCTGTCTGTCTTTTTATCTCCCTGTGTGTGTGTGTCTCTCTCTCTCTCTCTCCTCTCTCTCTCTCTCTCTCTCTCTCTCTCTCTCCTCTCTCTCTCTCTCTCTCTCTCTCTCTCTCTCTCTCTCTCTCTCTCTCTGCTGTGTCTATGCCTCTCTCTCTGTGTATCAGAGTATGCAGCTCTATGGATATCATGTCGCTCCTATCAACAGCGTATGTATTAGCCCTCCCTCCCCTTCTCCCCCTGATTACTTTGGACGACGAGTGTGTGCGTGTGTGTGTGTATGTGTGTGGACAAAATAAATTGTTAATGCTAATGCTAATATGAAGGCTATCATTCATCTTGTGTAAGAAAACAGGTATTGAAACAACTACTAGCTAGCTACCGTCCTCAGTCATGGGAGCCAGGGATCATTCACAGGCCTTTTTTCTATGAACCTGTAGTTCTTTATTGTTGAGTTGTTTTACCTGAGTTCAAAACCATGAGAGTACAAGGCCTGAGCACATCATGGGCTTAACATGACCAGTGCCAGGCCATCTGTAGGGCTTGGGTTATTGATCATAGCATGGAGGGTGGAGGGATGAATAGAGAGAGCAGGCAGAGGGCTACTAATAGATATTGGGGGTCAGGTGAGAGGAACTCTTGAAAGAGATTGATTTAATTGAGAGCCTGAACAAGACATTTTAGGCCTTTCACGAGTATGTGTAAGTGTGTGTGTGCGTGTGTGAGCTTGTATGTGTGTATGTGTGTGTCTGTGTGTCTGTGTGTCTGTGTGTCTGTGTGTCTGTGTGTCTGTGTGTCTGTGTGTCTGTGTCTCTCTCCGGGCTGTGTGTGTATGGTACCAGGTCACTACTGGGACCAGATACACCAGCTGTCTGTATGGCTGCAGTCTTCACAGTATGGACATACCATAATATCGCCTAGTGCCATGGTGACTCAGATCCTCTACTGTCTGTGTTTGGACTAAAAGCCACTCTCTCACTTAGACACATGCACGCTCGCACACACACACACACACACACACACACACACACACACACACACACACACACACACACACACACAGACACACACAGACACACACACACACACACACACACCACACACACCACACACACCACACACACACACACACACACACACACACACACACACACACACACACACACATACATAGACACACACATAGACACACACACACACACACACACACACACACACACACACACATACACACACACACACACACACACACACACACACACACACACACACACACACACATAGACACACACCACACACACACCCACACATACACACATGCACACTTTCAAACAGAGAGAGAGAGAGAGTGTGTGTGAGAGAGAGTGAGAGAGAGTTGGGTAGTGAGAGGGTTTTGTGTCAGTTCTGTGATGGATGGCTGCTTTGTCTCTGTGATGTTCAGAGAGACACAAGGTCATGTCAAAATGGCTACCTCTCCCTAGAGACGGAGAGAGAGAGAGACACACACACACACACACACACACACACACAAACACACAGATGGAAAGAAACTAGGTGGGTGGTCAGTCAGTCAGTCCTCTGGGAGTTTTAATTCTTTAAAAAGGAGAATCCATGTTAAATCCAGATCTTTATCTCCTGGGGTCCTGGGTAGAAGCCCTCCCTCTGTAGCATCAGACCAGTCTTACATTAAGATGAGCTTTAAACCCAACTGTTTACATTGCTCCATATCTTGGTGGATATCTCTGGCCCCTTCTGTGAGCACAGGAAGCACATAGCATCCCAAGTCATCGGTACTGTTCAAAGTAAAAGTTATAAAACTTGGTAGCCATTGGAACACATGTTTGACACAGGTGTAATAACAGCGGCTGGATGTAGGTTTACATTTTGGAAGACGGCCAGTTAAAAGCATTTACAGATGTAAGACTTTTGTTTGACGGGGTCGTGGGGGACTGGGATGATATGCTGTCTTTTATTTTGAAGGAAACAAACCGTTTATTTCATCATCTGTCACCCCTCCCCCTCTTCCCTTACTCCTCCCCTTACTTCCTGTTGACACTAACCATTATGTTGAGCTGGGGTCGTTCCACATTCAGGTCCACCTCCTTCCATAAAGTACAGGTGATACTTTTACATATACAATTAGGATTCTACTTTGGATCCGTTTTTAGGTTTCAAAACAGTATCCAATTGCAATAATAATGATTGTAATAAACCATGAACAGGATGTTAAAGATATACAGTATGGACAGATTTGTGTGTTTTCGGGTTAAAGAGAAATATTAGTAAAATGATAGGTTTTAGGAAGAGACGACAAGCGCAGACAGATGCCTGCTGATTAACTGCTGAACAGACTGAAGATAACTGTAAACTCCACCTCTCAATTCATTTCAGCATGTTTAGCGTTGTGGAGGTGATTAGTAGGAAGGTGACATCATAGTGGAGGTGACATTGAAGTGGAGTTAACATCAAAGTGGAGTTGACTAGGAGGGGAGGTGACATCTTAGCGGAGGTGATCGGGAGAGGAGGTGACATCATAGTGGAGGTGACTAGCACAGGAGCTGACTAGGAGAGGAGGTGACATCGTAGTGGAGATGACATCGTAGTGGAGGTGACTAAGAGAGGAGGTGACCTCGTAGTGGAGGTGATCTTGTAGTGGAGGTGACTAGCAGAGGAGGTAACTAGGAAGGGAGGTGACTAGCAGAGGAGGAGACTAGGAGGGGAGGTGACATCTTAGTAGAGGTTACTAAGAGAGGAGGTGACCTCGTAGTGGAGGTGATCTTGTAGTGGAGGTGACTAGCAGAGGAGGTAACTAGGAAGGGAGGTGACCTCATAGTGGAGGTGACTAGCAGAGGAGGTGACATCATAGTGGAGGTGACTAAGAGGTGAACTGACCCCAGCCCTGCTTGACCGCTCCTACAGGTGCTAAAAAAAGACAGTCAAGAGTTTGTGGCGCGGAGTTACTGGGACATCCTGCGGCGGGGCGCAAGTCAAGCGCTCTTTTCTGACCTGGCGGAGGTACATTAACATGCCTGTCCTCTGTCCATCCCTCCATCTGTCCTCTGTCTATCCCTCCCTTATCCCTCCATCTGTCCTCTGTCCATCCCTCCATATGTCCTTTGTCCATCCCTCCCTCATCCCTCCATCTGTCCTCTGTCCATCCCTCCCTCATCCCTCCATCTGTCCTCTGTCCATCCCTCCCTCATCCCTCCATCTGTCCTATGTCCATCCCTCCATCTGTCCTCTGTCCATCCCTCATCCCGCCATCTGTCCTCTGTCCATCCCTCCCTTATCCTTCCATCTGTCCTATGTCCATCCCTCCATATGTCCTCTGTCCATCCCTCTCTTATCCCTCCATCTGTCCTCTGTCCATCCCTCCCTTATCCCTCCATCTGTCCTCAGTCTATCCCTCCCTCATCCCTCCATCTGTCCTCTGTCCATCCCTCATCCCTCCCTCTCTTATCCCTCCATCTGTCCTCTGTCCATCCCTCCCTTATCCCTCCATCTGTCCTCAGTCTATCCCTCCCTCATCCCTCCATCTGTCCTCTGTCCATCCCTCATCCCTCCCTCCCTTATCCCTCCATCCGTCCTCTGTCCATCCCTCCCTTATCCCTCCATCTGTCCTCTGTCCATCCCTCCCTTATACCTCCATCTCAATCTGTTCATCCATCTATCCTTCCTCCACCCCTTCCATCCTTTCATCTGTTAAATCCAAACTATACCTATACTCTCCATATATTTGCCATCTTTCTTCCTTTCTCTCTTTCTTCTTTCTTTCCTGTGATTCGTTCCTCTTTGATCTCCGTTCCTCTTTTTCTGCCCCCCCCCCCCCCTACCTTTGACCTCTAACCCTGACTTCCTGTGTTCCTCTAACTGCTTGTTGAGACGTCAAAGGTTATAGAAGGTTGCTCGAGGTAAACAAGATGGCTGACATTTAAACAACAAACTAAACATTGACTGCTGCTGTCGCAGTGTGTGTTTTCTAAACCGGGTCTTTAGAAAACAGTGATTAAGAAAGTTTGTTTTTTTCCTCAACATGCATCTTGTTTCTCGAAGTGCTGCAATCAATCTGATTAAAAACCTTCCACCTGTAACCAACGACACACACACCTGACAAACACACAGAATGTGGTTCTCTTGTGTTCTCTTCTGCCCGACGATGTAGTTTGTGTGTTTGTCTTTGTGCAGCCCGGCAATTGTGCCAGCTGGTAGATGTGGTGCAGTTCATCAAGGTGGTAAATGTTTGAATGTTTTTGTTTCGGTGTAGTGTGTGTGTGTGTGTGTGTGTGTGTGTGTGTGTGTGTATCCTCATTGCGCCGCTGTATGTCTGCCTGTGTGTTACAGTGACGACCACTGGCTATGGTGGTCAGGTCCAGAGGACAGAGTCTCCTGTCATCCAATATAATCTAGCATTAATAACATCTAGCATCACAACATCTTCTGAACACAAAGGAGCTTGTTGATAAAATTGTCTGCTAAATGGCTAAATGAGAATGTGAATACATAGACCTGATGCCAAAGCTAACAGCTTGTGGTTAACCGTAGAAGTAGCATGCAGCTAAGCTGCAGGGAAGCTACGTGCAGCTTGCTGGCTATCTGCCACAGAAAATCTAGCTTGAAGGTACAGCTTGTGATTAATAACAGATGAGGCTAACATGTAGCTAGCAAGGCTAGTTGCGTAATGACAGGCCGTGGGCAGGGTGAAGCGGGCTAGCTAATAGCAGCGGAAGCTACGGTGAGGGTAATGATAGTCTACGCTAATGGTTCTGACCTCGTGTTTACACCCCGCCCTTCCTTTCATGTCCTGTGAAGTCTGACAGAGAAGACAGCCAATCAGATGGCAGAGAGGGAGGAAGGGATAGAGAGAGAGAGAGAGAGAGAGAGAGAGAGAGAGAGAGAGAGAGAGAGAGAGAGAGAGAGAGAGAGAGAGAGAGAGAGAGAGAGAGAGAGAGAGAGAGAGAGACAGAGAGGGAGAGGGAGAGAGAGGGAGAGGGAGAGAGAGAGAGAGAGAGACAGAGACAGAGACAGAGACAGAGACAGAGACAGAGACAGAGACAGAGAGGGAGAGAGAGGGAGAGAGAGGGAGAGAGAGGGGGGAGGGGACAGAAAGGAAAGGAAGAGGACAGACAAAGGGGGGAGGAGGGGGAAGAGAAAAAGAGAGGGATAGGGAGGAGGGGGGGACACAGAAAGGAAAAGGAGAGACGGAGGAGGAGGGTTGTTGTGTTTCCTTGGAGGTGTGACTGACTGACACTGGCTGACTTACTCAACTAAAGACCTACCGATAACAACTTCCTCCCCTTACTCAGAGAGAGAGAGAGAGAGAGAGAGAAGGGGGGGGGGTCTTTAGTGTTTACATCAGTAATCACTGTTTTTACCGTCAGTTTCAAGATCAAAGACCAACATATCTATCTCTCTCTCTCTCTCTCTCTCTCTCTCTCTCTCTCTCTCTCTCTCTCTCTCTCTCTCTCTCTCTCTCTCTCTCTCTCTCTCTCAAACTCTCTCACTCACACATACTGACACATTCACACATGCACACACAGACACACACACACACACACACAAACACACACACACATACATACATACAGAAAAGACTGGTGTCGGTTTTGTGGCCTGTGGGCGTCGGCAGCGAGTATGTCGTCAGGGTAACAGTCAGCTTATGCTCAATTTCCCGTACTTTGTTATTCAGCAAAACACGGGGAAAACTCCTTGGAGTGTTTTTGGTTCAGCTTTTCATTGATTCCAGACCCCTTACAAATGAAATAAATACATCTACAATTAATACACCTACATACACAATATGAGTAGTAGCAATGTAAAAATAAATGGCACCAATACAGACAGATGATTGTTGATATTATACAGCATATACTACATTATTGCAACTATACATTACTATACTGTACCTGATGCAAATACACATCTATATATAGTAATGTTATGACATACAACACATGCCTGGGTGCCTGTGTTCTGTGTCTGACCCCACCGAATTACCCCATCTCTGCATTCACTTTAGGTCCACTTTGGATTGCTGTGTCCCCTGAACATGAATTGGTAGATAGTTTAGCAGCCGAAAAGCACTGCTTTCAATTCCCAATCTCCACAGTCGATCTGTAGGCATCCTTGAGCATGATGCCCCCCTCTAACCCACATGCCATCAGCGGCATTTGTCTGAAGTCACTGTACACGGTGTTGGATAAAGGGGTCTGATCGCACATAGACAACAACTGAGAAGGAGGAAGATGAGGAAGACAAGGAGAGGGTGAGGAGCAGGTGGCAACATCTGGGCTTGGCGTCTGAAACGCCTGTGCGTCATAAAGAGAGAGATAGAGTCGCATGTTTTAAGTGACACACGACTCTCTCTCTCTCTGTATGACACACACGGTTTGTTTGTTTTTTAATGACAAGACCTCTCGGGGTGACAGGTGCTAAACACAGAGGGCAGGCCAGTGAATCACAGCAGAGCACTGGATGTAGCGAAGTGAGCTAGCAGACGTTAGCGCTGGGCTAGACAGTGGTGTGACTCAGAGGAGATTATGGTTCATCGGCGTGGGGGATGCATCCGTAAACCGGTAGTTCACCTGTTCACCTGCGCTATGTGGAGAGATAGCTCTATCTATGTTCTACAATGCTGCCTTCATGGAGATCCATCTTCTGAGCTGTCTGCCACTCTATTCTATATAGGACACTATTTAATACATTCTGTACTCTACCACTCTATTCTACACTCTATATAGGACACTATTTAATACATTCTGTACTATACTATATACTACATTATTCTATACTCTATATACTACTCTATATACTACACTATTTTATACATCATGTAAACACATTTACGGTTGTAGAAACATTTTGGGCCCTCTCACATATACGCCAGTCAGAGATGTCCATCTTTTGGATGTCCTGTGATTTTCACACACACACACACAAAGAGACAAAGACACACACACAGACACACGTACATCATTGGGTTCAGGAGACCAAACTTTAAACAACAGCCCCCGTTGTTTAATGATCTTCCTCTCCATCTCACCCTCCTCTTCCTTTTCTTCCCTTTAATGTTCTCATCTTGTTTGGTATTTCTCTTCTCTCACGAACGCAAATTGTAGGATTTTAACCTGGAGGTAGAAAACGTATGGCATCATGGTGGTGATGATGATGATGATGATGATGATGATGATGGTCATGTGATTTGGCCCTATCCAGCGCCTGCTTACCCTGGCATGGCGTGTGATAGGATGTTGAGTATGGAGGGGCGTGGCTTGGCAGGTTCTCTTGCGGTTGATCGTGCCAGTACACATCTTTCTCTGGGATGTGCACGCGCACACATGTGCACGTACATGCACTCATGGCCATGTAGGTGTGTTTGGGTATGTGCTGAACACACTCACAAACACACACACACACCCACACGTGGGCGCACACACACAACTAAACAAACACATACACACAAACACACACACACACACATAGACACACTATGTCTACCAAAAATGACATCATCACAGCCAAATGGCGATTTTTCACATTGCGCGTCCACATCAATGCTACGTAAAAACGGTGACAAGAAATGCCATGGCCATGCGTGGACTGTCCGGGCACTTTGGAAATAACAACAATAAATATAATGTATATATAATATATTATATATATACTGTATATTTTGTGCTGACTCAATCCTGGCCTGCTGATTGGCTGCGCTACATGACGCTGTACCAGCAATGCATGCCATGTGCTTCTGTGTGTAACCGTGTATGTGTGTTTGTGTCTGTGTGTAGCTGTGTGTGTGTGTGTGTGTGTGTGTGTGTGTGTGTGTGTGTGTGTGTGTGTGTGTCTAGCTGTGTGTGTGTTTGTATCGGTGTCTGGCTGAGTTTGTGTCTGTGTGTACCTCCGTCTGTGTGTGTCCCACATCCTTATTATCAGTTTAACGTTCCTTTCTCTTCCATTGTTGTCTTTGTCTCTTCTCTCAGTCTGTCGGCATGTCTGGTCTGTAACGGTCCACAGCCTACTGGTCCATACTGGTGTTTGCTCGCCTAGCGCACGTTCTGCACACCTGTAACACACACCTGCTTCTTGGCTGGTTCGACAATCTGTGCCCCATGTTGAATTGCTCACAGTACTTGTTTGCCTCCTGCTTTCACTCATCACTCACTCATTGGCTATCTTATCTATTACCCCCCCCCCCCCCTCTGACCAATCACAGCGGACAGACGAGAACATAATGACAGACACCACCTTATTGGTCCATTTCTTCGGGAAGAAAGGAAAAGCAGAGCTTACTTTTGATGACTTCTACAGGTAGTATTGCCATGACGATTACTGTTGATAACGATTCTAATAACTGGGTGGGGGATTTTTCAGCTCAAGGTAGATGAATAGAAAATAAAATACATGCAATCATATTTTAGCATTTTTTTATAATATTAAAATGCATATATGTAAATGAATAAGTGCATCTCATTAACACAATGTATGCATCAAATACACACAACTACAACTACTTGTATTTGTTTGTAGCACAATTCACCTATGTACAGTATATATCATCCCTCAGTCACTTTATTGTTATTTTTATTGTGTACAGTATTGTTATATAGTATAGTGTTGTTTAGTATAAGTATAGTACATAGTATAGTATATCGTGTTGTTTATAGTATATAGTATAGTATATGGTATGTAGTATATAGTGTTGTTTACAGTATAGTATTGTTTAGTATAGTATTGTTGTAGGAAATCCAGAATGCAGGAGTGAATTGGGAGTAAGCATTGTACTTGGTTCAAATGGCAAATAAAAATCATCTTGAATCTTGAAACAAAGATAAAAATGCTGAGATATTGCACATGTTCCTGCACATATTGTACATGAATATAGCTAAATGAATGTGTTGATAAAGAGGATAACTGAGTGTCCTCCAGGTTCATGGACAACATCCAGACAGAGATGCTGGAGATAGAGTTCCTGAACTACTCGAAGGGCATGACCACCATCAGTGAGGAGGACTTTGCCCGAATCCTCCTACGCTTCACCAACGTGGAGAACATCAACGCCTACCTGGAGAACATACACCACTGTATCCCTGACGACAAGGTAGAAAGACAGGGAGACAGGTGGACAGACAGGGAGACAGTCAGACAGACTGACATCTTTATCTCACACACACACACACACACACACACACACACACACACACACACACACACACACACACACACACACACACACACACACACACACACACACACACACACTCAAAGGTAGACTCTTAGACGCTGTAGAAAGACAATGGGACTGTGAACTTGAGTGCAGGAGTGTAACTTCTGCCCCCTAATGGTCAGAAATAGATTCACGCAACTTTAGGCTTGTGACTTCTTGCCGTTATGTATTGTATGTTTTTTCCTCCATTCATGGATGGATGTCCCCAACCCCCACAACCTCCGGGCTCTCCAGCTGGTCTTGGATTCCCAGCAGCTCTGTAGCCCCAGGCTGGTGGTCCTCACATCCAACGTCCTGCTATACACACACACAGATACACCTGACACCCAAACACACACATGGCCGCACACACACAAAAACAAACAGAGATATACTGGACTTCCAAACACAAACACATGGTAGCACACACACAGAGACACACACCCACATGCATGACTGCACACACACACACACACACACACACACACACACACACACACACACACACACACACACACACACACACACACACACACACACACACACACACACACACACACACACCTGACACCCAAACACAGTTGACTGCTTCCCTTTGTGGAACAATACACCTTTACCTGAAATGTCTCTAAGTACAGTTAGAGGTGAGGGTGAATGGTCTCTCTCTCTCTCTCTCTCTCTCTCTCTCTCTCTCTCTCTCTCTCTCTCTCTCTCTCTCTCTCTCTCTCTCTCTCTCTCTCTCTCTCTCTCTCTCTCTCTCTCTCTCTCTCTCTCTCTATCTCTCTCACACATTGTGTCGTTTTGTGCATCGAGAGTGACAAGATGTCAACAGAGTGGTTCTCTCACAGCTCAAGTAGTGTCACATATATTACAGTAGTAGTAATAGTAGTAGTAGTAGTAGTAGTAGCATTATTAGTAGTAGCATTAGTAGTAGCAGTACTTTAGCACTTTAGCAGTACTCAATTAGTACTTTGAAATAATTTAGATTCCAAAGTACTTGTCCTGCATCAAGAACACGATGCAGGACACACCCTCATCGGGATGTGACAGAAAGACAGAGGATTCTGTAGGAGGAGAAGAGGTTTTCAGTTCTTATACCTGCTCTGAGAAGCTTCTCCGATCTGTTGATCGTTTCTCTCTCTCTCTCTCTCTCTCTCTCTCTCTCTCTCTCTCTCTCTCTCTCTCTCTCTCTCTCTCTCTCTCTCTCTCTCTCTCTCTCTCTCTCCCTCTCTCTCTCTCTCTCTCTCTCTCTCTCTGTGTTCTCTCCTTCATACACTTTTCAAGAAGCAGGAGGTTGGTCATATATCTACCTGTCTACCTATCTATCTGTGTCTCTGTTTCTATGTCTATCTCTGTCATCCATCCCTCTCTCTCTCTCTCTCTGTCCGTATGTCTTGTCATCCTCTCACTGCTGCCTTGTGTTGTGTCATGTGTTTGCGTGTTGTCCACTAACCTCCAGATACACTTCCTGTCTGGGAACACTTTTCTTTCATCCTCTATCATTTTACCTGGGTGGACTTTGTAATGTTGGGAGTCATGTGATGATGTCGGGGTCATGTGATGATGTCAGGGTCATGTGAGGACGTCGGGGCGGTATGGGTTCGGCAGGTGCATGAGGGACGTATGATGTCACCACTCGTAAGATGTCACCGCTGCATCCTGCCGCATGGCTGGGGGCGCTGTGATGTCACGGCACTGGTGTGCGTTGCTGCCACTGTGGACGGTCAGCAGGGTGAGCCGATTGTGCTCGCCTTAACGTGTGCTAGCATGACTGACTGCTGCTAGCATGACAGTGCTAGCGTTACTACCTTGCTGGCATGACAACGTGCTAGCATTACTGTGTGGCTAGCATGACAGTGTAGTAGCATGACTGCATTGCTAGCCCGAAGTTTGCTAGCACGACTGCGTTGCTACCCTGATGTGTGCCAACCGAGCAGCAGTGACAGCTAATTTTGGTTCTGGTTTGGTTCTGGTTCCAGGGTATCACCTTCGATGAGTTCAGGTCATTCTTCCAGTTCCTCAACAACCTGGAGGACTTCGCCATCGCCATGCAGATGTACAACTTTGCTGCACGCTCTATCGGACAGGGTAGGAAGAGATAATGTGGCAGAGTGTACGTGTGTTTGTTTAAGAGAGAGGGGGAGAGAAAGAGAGAGAGAGAGAGAGAGAGAGAGAGAGAGAGAGAGAGAGAGAGAGAGAGAGAGAGAGAGAGAGAGAGAGAGAGAGAGAGATAATCTCTATAATCTCTCTAGGTGTGGATGACTGAGGTATACCACTATGTCTCTCCTCTTTTCTCTCCCTCTGTCTCTATTCCCCCACCCCCCATCAATTAAGATTCAAATGGATTTATTGACATGGAAAATGTGCATTTACATTGCCAAAGCACAAAAAGTTAATGAACATACAACATAAAACACCAAATAATAATAACAAGAAAAGTAAGTAAATGTATCTGTCAACTTCGTAAATCAATCTCTTTCCTCTCCCTCTCTCTCTCTCTGTCTCTCTCTATTTATTTCTCTCCCTCTGTCTCTTTCTTCTCTCCCTTTCTCAATTCATAAAAAAAACTAACGTTAACAGTGCATTGGCACAACAGACATAAAAATAACAAACGACAGCACAGAATTGTGAACAATGCAATCAATCTGAGTGACATTAACCTTTCCCTCCAGATGAGTTTGCGCGGGCCGTGTTCGTGGCCACGGGGTTGAAGCTGACCCGCCACCTGGTCAACACCATCTTCAAGATCTTCGACGTGGACCACGACGACCAGCTGTCTTACAAAGAGTTCATTGGCATCATGAAGGACCGTCTGCACCGTGGGGCCAGTGTAAGTGTGTGTGTGTGTGTGTGTGTGTGTGTGTGTGTGTGTGTGTGTGGGGGGGGGGGGGGCTTCCATGGAGCCTTACTGCCATCTACTGGCAAACAGCCTTACTGACAGTCAATTTAGTTTGTTGAACTGTTTGTTTGCACCTCAGTGGCAGGGATTCTTAAAGGGGAACATGTATCCATGTTCATGTATGTTGAGTTTAAAAGATGTAAAGATATTAGGGATTGTTTGTAAACCTTTACAGGGTTGCTCAACACCAGCCTCCACCAGAGGTAGAGCGATGTCACATGGCATTGGTTTGAGCCAATCAGAAACAGCAATGGGATTGCGAGACTCTTCTCTAAACCAATCCTAATGCTTCACTTCCTGGGCGATCTGTTATATCTCTCTCTCGCTCTCTCTCTCTCTCTCTCTCTCCTCAGGGCTATAAGTCTGAGGAGCGTTTCACCTCCTTCAGGTCCTGTCTGAGGAAGGAGCTGGCCAGCAGATAAGTACCACTAAACACCCTGACACTTAACCCCTGACACGGGAAGATTCAGTTTTCGGCGTTCTGTGTCGTAGTGGTTGACCTTTCTACCCGCCAGCTCCTCTGGGCTCCTCCTGACGACATAGATACAGGTGGTGGATGAGTAAACCGGCGTATTGTAAGGTTTCAGACTGTGTGTGCAAGCAGAGAAGGTGGTAAGTGGTGACATGCAAGCACTCCTCCTCCCGTTTAACCTGTGGGCCTTGATTCCCCAATGCCCTACAGGTGTGCAGTTTTACCCAGCCCCAGACTAATCAGTCTGACTGAGTCGTTGAGTCGTTGATTAGTTGTTTATAGTATATACTATAAACAACACTGTATACTTTACTTATAGTGTTGTTTATAGTTTATACTATAAACAACACTATATACTTTACTTGATACTATAAACAACACTATGCTAACGTTTTTATTGTACTGTGCAATGACCAAAAGGTTAAATCCAACCCTAAGGGGAACTTTGCCACTTTCAACCTTATCTCTATCTATTAGAGCAGTGGTTCTCAACCTTTTTACACCAATTACCACCTGAGAAAGTAGTCGTCTCTCCAAGTACCACCATATGACCCACGTTAAAACCCAGTCTATTCAGCTAGGAGCAGTTAATTTATTCCTAATAACATTATTTATTGTTAACGTTTGTCGGCCACAGCCATAATGTACAAAGGGGCCCTTTGTACATTAAGTGAGAAAATTAAGAACAACTGTATTATTCTAACTATTATTCTAACTATTATTATTATTATTATTATAACTATTATTAAATTATTACTATAACTATTATAACTGTATGTGGTTCGTTCAAAAACACTCTCTCTCTCTCTCTCTCTCTCTCTCTCTCTCTCGCTCTCTCTCACACACACACACACACACACACACACACACACACACACACACACACACACACACACACACACACACACACACACACACACACACACACACACACACACACACACAGTAAGTGAGATCATTAAGAACACACAATGAATAACAATGACAACTATCATTCTCAAACAGCAAGTGAGAAAATTAAGATTAACAACTGTATTTCAACTGTACTTCATTCACACACACACACACACACACACACACACACACACACACACACACACACACACACACACACACACACACACACACACACACACACACACACACACACACACACACTACACACACAATTCTCATACAATGCAAGGGCAGCACCTCAGTAAGTGAGAACATGATAACTATCATTCTCACACAGCAAGTGAGAAAATTAAGAACTGTATTTCAGCAAATGTACTTCATTCAAACACACACTCTCTCACACACACACACACACACACACACACACACACACACACACACACACACACAGTACTGCGTACTGCTCTTACTGTGTACTGCTCTTACTGCGTACTGCCCTTACTGCGTACTGCCCTTACTGCGTACTGCTCTTACTGCGTACTGCCCTTACTGCGTACTGCCCTTACTGCGTACTGCCCTTACTGCGTACTGCTCTTACTGCGTGCTGCTCTTACTGCGTACTGCTCTTACTGCGTACTGCCCTTACTGCGTACTGCTCTTACTGCGTACTGCCCTTACTGCGTACTGCCCTTACTGCGTACTGCTCTTACTGCGTACTGCCCTTACTGCGTACTGCCCTTACTGCGTACTGCTCTTACTGCGTACTGCTCTTACTGCGTACTGCCCTTACTGCGTACTGCTCTTACTGCGTACTGCTCTTACTGCGTACTGCCCTTACTGTGTGCTGCTCTTACTGCCCTTACTGCGTACTGCTCTTACTGCGTACTGCTCTTACTGCGTTCTGCTCTTACTGCGTACTGCCCTTACTGCGTACTGCTCTTACTGCGTACTGCTCTTACTGCGTTCTGCTCTTACTGCGTACTGCCCTTACTGCGTACTGCTCTTACTGCGTACTGCCCTTACTGCGTACTGCTCTTACTGCGTACTGCCCTTACTGTGTGCTGCTCTTACTGCCCTTACTGCGTACTGCTCTTACTGCGTACTGCTCTTACTGCGTTCTGCTCTTACTGCGTACTGCCCTTACTGCGTACTGCTCTTACTGCGTACTGCTCTTACTGCGTTCTGCTCTTACTGCGTACTGCCCTTACTGCGTACTGCTCTTACTGCGTACTGCTCTTACTGCGTACTGCTTTTACTGCGTGCTGCTCTTACTGCGTACTGCCCTTACTGCGTACTGCTCTTACTGCGTTCTGCTCTTACTGCGTACTGCTCTTACTGCGTACTGCTCTTACTGCGTGCTGCTCTTACTGCATACTGCCCTTACTGCGTACTGCTCTTACTGCGTGCTGCTCTTACTGCGTACTGCTCTTACTGCGTACTGCCCTTACTGCGTACTGCTCTTACTGCGTACTGCTCTTACTGCGTACTGCCCTTACTGCGTACTGCTCTTACTGCGTACTGCCCTTACTGTGTGCTGCTCTTACTGCCCTTACTGCGTACTGCTCTTACTGCGTGCTGCCCTTACTGCGTACTGCCCTTACTGCGTACTGCTCTTACTGCGTACTGCTCTTACTGCGTACTGCCCTTACTGCGTACTGCTCTTACTGCGTACTGCTCTTACTGCGTACTGCCCTTACTGCGTACTGCTCTTACTGCGTACTGCCCTTACTGCGTACTGCTCTTACTGCGTACTGCTCTTACTGCGTGCTGCTCTTACTGCATACTGCCCTTACTGCGTACTGCTCTTACTGCATACTGCTCTTACTGCGTACTGCCCTTACTGCGTACTGCCCTTACTGCGTACTGCTCTTACTGCGTACTGCTCTTACTGCGTACTGCCCTTACTGCGTACTGCTCTTACTGCGTACTGCCCTTACTGCGTACTGCTCTTACTGCGTACTGCCCTTACTGCGTTCTGCTCTTACTGCGTACTGCCCTTACTGCGTACTGCTCTTACTGCGTGCTGCTCTTACTGCGTACTGCCCTTACTGCGTACTGCTCTTACTGCGTACTGCTCTTACTGCGTACTGCCCTTACTGCGTACTGCCCTTACTGCGTTCTGCTCTTACTGCGTACTGCTCTTACTGCGTGCTGCTCTTACTGCATACTGCCCTTACTGCGTACTGCTCTTACTGCGTGCTGCTCTTACTGCGTACTGCTCTTACTGCGTACTGCCCTTACTGCGTACTGCTCTTACTGCGTACTGCTCTTACTGCGTACTGCCCTTACTGCGTACTGCTCTTACTGCGTACTGCCCTTACTGTGTGCTGCTCTTACTGCCCTTACTGCGTACTGCTCTTACTGCGTACTGCTCTTACTGCGTTCTCCTCTTACTGCGTACTGCCCTTACTGCGTACTGCTCTTACTGCGTACTGCCCTTACTGCGTACTGCTCTTACTGCGTACTGCCCTTACTGTGTGCTGCTCTTACTGCCCTTACTGCGTACTGCTCTTACTGCGTACTGCTCTTACTGCGTTCTGCTCTTACTGCGTACTGCCCTTACTGCGTACTGCTCTTACTGCGTACTGCTCTTACTGCGTTCTGCTCTTACTGCGTACTGCCCTTACTGCGTACTGCTCTTACTGCGTACTGCCCTTACTGCGTACTGCTCTTACTGCGTACTGCCCTTACTGTGTGCTGCTCTTACTGCCCTTACTGCGTACTGCTCTTACTGCGTACTGCTCTTACTGCGTTCTGCTCTTACTGCGTACTGCCCTTACTGCGTACTGCTCTTACTGCGTACTGCTCTTACTGCGTTCTGCTCTTACTGCGTACTGCCCTTACTGCGTACTGCTCTTACTGCGTACTGCCCTTACTGCGTACTGCTCTTACTGCGTACTGCTTTTACTGCGTGCTGCTCTTACTGCGTACTGCCCTTACTGCGTACTGCTCTTACTGCGTTCTGCTCTTACTGCGTACTGCTCTTACTGCGTACTGCTCTTACTGCGTGCTGCTCTTACTGCATACTGCCCTTACTGCGTACTGCTCTTACTGCGTGCTGCTCTTACTGCGTACTGCTCTTACTGCGTACTGCCCTTACTGCGTACTGCTCTTACTGCGTACTGCTCTTACTGCGTACTGCCCTTACTGCGTACTGCTCTTACTGCGTACTGCCCTTACTGTGTGCTGCTCTTACTGCCCTTACTGCGTACTGCTCTTACTGCGTACTGCTCTTACTGCGTTCTCCTCTTACTGCGTACTGCCCTTACTGCGTACTGCTCTTACTGCGTACTGCCCTTACTGCGTACTGCTCTTACTGCGTACTGCCCTTACTGTGTGCTGCTCTTACTGCCCTTACTGCGTACTGCTCTTACTGCGTACTGCTCTTACTGCGTTCTGCTCTTACTGCGTACTGCCCTTACTGCGTACTGCTCTTACTGCGTACTGCTCTTACTGCGTTCTGCTCTTACTGCGTACTGCCCTTACTGCGTACTGCTCTTACTGCGTACTGCCCTTACTGCGTACTGCTCTTACTGCGTACTGCCCTTACTGTGTGCTGCTCTTACTGCCCTTACTGCGTACTGCTCTTACTGCGTACTGCTCTTACTGCGTTCTGCTCTTACTGCGTACTGCCCTTACTGCGTACTGCTCTTACTGCGTACTGCTCTTACTGCGTTCTGCTCTTACTGCGTACTGCCCTTACTGCGTACTGCTCTTACTGCGTACTGCCCTTACTGCGTACTGCTCTTACTGCGTACTGCTTTTACTGCGTGCTGCTCTTACTGCGTACTGCCCTTACTGCGTACTGCTCTTACTGCGTTCTGCTCTTACTGCGTACTGCTCTTACTGCGTACTGCTCTTACTGCGTACTGCCCTTACTGCATACTGCCCTTACTGCGTACTGCTCTTACTGCGTACTGCCCTTACTGCGTTCTGCTCTAACTGCGTACTGCTCTTACTGCGTACTGCCCTTACTGCGTTCTGCTCTTACTGCGTACTGCCCTTACTGCGTACTGCTCTTACTGCGTGCTGCTCTTACTGCGTACTGCTCTTACTGCGTACTGCCCTTACTGTGTGCTGCTCTTACTGCCCTTACTGCTTACTGCTCTTACTGCGTACTGCTCTTACTGCGTTCTCCTCTTACTGCGTACTGCCCTTACTGCGTACTGCTCTTACTGCGTACTGCTCTTACTGCGTTCTGCTCTTACTGCGTACTGCCCTTACTGCGTACTGCTCTTACTGCGTACTGCCCTTACTGTGTGCTGCTCTTACTGCCCTTACTGCGTACTGCTCTTACTGCGTACTGCCCTTACTGTGTGCTGCTCTTACTGCCCTTACTGCGTACTGCTCTTACTGCGTGCTGCTCTTACTGCGTTCTGCTCTTACTGCGTACTGCCCTTACTGCGTACTGCTCTTACTGCGTACTGCTCTTACTGCGTTCTGCTCTTACTGCGTGCTGCTCTTACTGCGTACTGCCCTTACTGCGTACTGCTCTTACTGCGTTCTGCTCTTACTGCGTACTGCTCTTACTGCGTACTGCTCTTACTGCGTTCTGCTCTTACTGCGTTCTGCTCTTACTGCGTACTGCCCTTACTGCGTACTGCTCTTACTGCGTACTGCTCTTACTGCGTACTGCCCTTACTGCGTACTGCTCTTACTGCGTGCTGCTCTTACTGCGTACTGCCCTTACTGCGTACTGCTCTTACTGCGTACTGCTCTTACTGTGTGCTGCTCTTACTGCCCTTACTGCGTACTGCTCTTACTGTGTACTGCTCTTACTGCGTGCTGCTCTTACTGCATACTGCCCTTACTGCATACTGCCCTTACTGCGTGCTGCTCTTACTGCGTACTGCTCTTACTGCGTGCTGCTCTTACTGCATACTGCCCTTACTGCGTGCTGCTCTTACTGCGTGCTGCTCTTACTGCGTGCTGCTCTTACTGCATACTGCCCTTACTGCGTGCTGCTCTTACTGCGTACTGCTCTTACTGCGTGCTGCTCTTACTGCATACTGCCCTTACTGCGTGCTGCTCTTACTGCGTGCTGCCCTTACTGCGTACTGCTCTTACTGCGTACTGCCCTTACTGCGTACTGCTCTTACTGCGTACTGCTCTTACTGCGTACTGCCCTTACTGCGTACTGCTCTTACTGCGTGCTGCTCTTACTGCGTACTGCTCTTACTGCATACTGCCCTTACTGCATACTGCCCTTACTGCGTGCTGCTCTTACTGCATACTGCTCTTACTGCATACTGCCCTTACTGCGTACTGCTCTTACTGCGTGCTGCTCTTACTGCGTACTGCTCTTACTGCATACTGCCCTTACTGCGGGCTGCTCTTACTGCGTACTGCCCTTACTGCGTGCTGCTCTTACTGCATGCTGCTCTTACTGCATACTGCTCTTACTGCGTGCTGCTCTTACTGCATACTGCCCTTACTGCATACTGCCCTTACTGCGTGCTGCTCTTACTGCGTACTGCCCTTACTGCGTGCTGCTCTTACTGCGTGCTGCTCTTACTGCGTGCTGCTCTTACTGTGTACTGCTCTTACTGCGTGCTGCTCTTACTGCATACTGCCCTTACTGCATACTGCCCTTACTGCGTGCTGCTCTTACTGCGTACTGCTCTTACTGCGTACTGCTCTTACTGCGTGCTGCTCTTACTGCATACTGCCCTTACTGCGTGCTGCTCTTACTGCGTGCTGCTCTTACTGCGTGCTGCTCTTACTGCGTGCTGCTCTTACTGCGTACTGCTCTTACTGCGTGCTGCTCTTACTGCATACTGCCCTTACTGCGTACTGCTCTTACTGCGTACTGCCCTTACTGCGTACTGCTCTTACTGCGTACTGCTCTTACTGCGTACTGCCCTTACTGCGTACTGCTCTTACTGCGTGCTGCTCTTACTGCATACTGCTCTTACTGCATACTGCCCTTACTGCGTGCTGCTCTTACTGCGTGCTGCTCTTACTGCGTACTGCTCTTACTGCATACTGCCCTTACTGCGTGCTGCTCTTACTGCGTACTGCTCTTACTTCGTTCTGCTCTTACTGCATACTGCCCTTACTGCGTACTGCTCTTACTGCGTACTGCCCTTACTGCGTACTGCTCTTACTGCGTACTGCTCTTACTGCGTACTGCTCTTACTGCATACTGCCCTTACTGCATACTGCCCTTACTGCGTGCTGCTCTTACTGCATACTGCTCTTACTGCATACAGCCCTTACTGCGTGCTGCTCTTACTGCGTGCTGCTCTTACTGCGTACTGCTCTTACTGCATACTGCCCTTACTGCGTGCTGCTCTTACTGCGTACTGCCCTTACTGCGTGCTGCTCTTACTGCGTGCTGCTCTTACTGCATACTGCTCTTACTGCGTGCTGCTCTTACTGCATACTGCCCTTACTGCATACTGCCCTTACTGCGTGCTGCTCTTACTGCGTACTGCTCTTACTGCGTACTGCTCTTACTGCGTGCTGCTCTTACTGCATACTGCCCTTACTGCGTGCTGCTCTTACTGCGTGCTGCTCTTACTGCATGCTGCTCTTACTGCATACTGCCCTTACTGCGTGCTGCTCTTACAGCATACTGCTCTTACTGCGTACTGCTCTTACTGCGTACTGCCCTTACTGCGTACTGCCCTTACTGCGTACTGCTCTTACTGCGTACTGCTCTTACTGCGTGCTGCTCTTGCTGCATACTGCTCTTACTGCGTGCTGCTCTTACTGCTCTTACTGCGTACTGCTCTTACTGTGTGCTGCTCTTACTGCTCTTACTGCGTGCTGCTCTTACTGCGTACTGCTCTTACTGCGTGCTGCTCTTACTGCTCTTACTGCATGCTGCTCTTACTGCGTGCTGCTCTTACTGCTCTTACTGCGTTCTGCTCTTACTGCTCTTACTGCGTGCTGCTCTTACTGCTCTTACTGCGTTCTGCTCTTACTGCGTACTGCTCTTACTGCGTACTGCTCTTACTGCGTGCTGCTCTTACTGCGTACTGCTCTTACTGCGCGCTGCTCTTACTGCTCTTACTGCGTACTGCTCTTACTGTGTGCTGCTCTTACTGCTCTTACTGCGTGCTGCTCTTACTGCTCTTACTGCGTGCTGCTCTTACTGCTCTTACTGCGTTCTGCTCTTACTGCGTACTGCTCTTACTGCGTACTGCTCTTACTGCGTGCTGCTCTTACTGCGTACTGCTCTTACTGCGTGCTGCTCTTACTGCTCTTACTGCGTACTGCTCTTACTGTGTGCTGCTCTTACTGCTCTTACTGCGTGCTGCTCTTACTGCTCTTACTGCGTGCTGCTCTTACTGCTCTTACTGCGTTCTGCTCTTACTGCTCTTACTGCGTACTACCCTTACTGTGTGCTGCTCTTACTGCTCTTACTGTGTACTACCCTTATGCACTTGTGCTCGGTTCACTGTCCTCCTCCTCGTTCACTTATTGAACTTCATTGCTGCTGGAAATATTCTCCTCCACACTTCTCTTTCGAATACCTCCCGTTTTGAGCACTTTTCCAACATCCCTCGGCTTACTTGTCATCACTTGCTTGCTTGTAATGTTAATGGTGCACGCGCAACAGGTAGTAGTTACCATCAGAAACAAACATTGTTTATAAATCTAAAAACAACAAAATAAATGGAGATCTTATTTTAAACCCCAATTTCAATAATCTTAAGCTCATTTTCATTCGTAGTAGTATTTTGATAGCATTACTGTACAACATGTTTTACAATTGATTTTAAAGTTGGTTTTATTTATCCCTCCGAGTACCACCAGCAGGGGGCGCAAGTACCACCGGTGGTACGCGTACCACAGGTTGAGAATGGCTGTATTAGAGATATAGTGTAAAAAAACCGTATCTGTATCGATCCGCATTATGGAAATAGTATGAAAAACAACCTTATCTCTATCTATCTATCTATAAGATGTATAGTGTAAAAAACGCCTGCAGTTGTTGCCGATGCTCTCTGAGTCTCTGGGGCCCAGTTCAGCGCAGATACAAAATCGTACCCCAAACACACCATCCGGGGACTAAAGCACGTTTCAAGATTCAAGACTCAAGATTTGTATTTGCCATATGCAACACGTACAATGGAATGCTTACTCCCCGTTCCCTCCCGCAGTATGGATTTTCTAAAACACTATACTATACAAATACTCTACACAATCAAAAGAACAATAAAAAGAACAAAAAAGTGACTGATGGATGATATATATGATATATATATATAAAAAATATTAAAAATTAAAAATATATATATACGGTATACTGTATATATGGATGATATATACAATATATGCAGTGGGGAGATATGGGTGCAGGCCAACATAGAGTGAATATCAACATTGTTAATTTGCAGGTACTTTCCACATTAAAATGATACAAAGGCAGTTGAAAAGTTGTTCTTTAGTCCCTGGTATCAGTGGGCGACAGCAGGTGTCAGCAACAGGGTGGTACGGAGAAAGGTGCTCACCTGAGTCTGTTGTCCCTTTACCAGGTGAACGGATCACAGACTCACCTCCCTAAACAGGGAGGAGGAGGAGGAGGAGGAGGAGGAGGAGGAGGAGGAGGAGGAGGATCTGGAGGAGCCATGGAACCATGGAGCCATGGAGCTCCACACATCCTGAAGAAGTCCTCCACCGACCTAGCCCAGGGAAAACTAGGCTAGGCTAAAGCTCTTAGCTAGTAGGGCCAACGTAGCACTCTCCTATTTACTCTTATTTACGCTTCTATCTGAGTTTTCTTCTTGTGGATAGAAGGGAGATCCCACAATATGTAACTGCTTTACGCCAGCTTAAACCAGAATCAAAACCAATTTAGGCCACTTAAGATGCACTTCAAGTTCATAAACTACTTTTGTTTTGTTTGTTTATATTTCTACAGTAATCTCCTCTTTTTACTTAAATTCTTGGAAATGTGAAAAATTGTTATTGATGTTTTAATATCTATGTATGTATGTATGTAAGTATGTTCAGGAAATGTGAAGTTATGTCACACCCGGCGCTATCTTGTGAGACAGAACCCACAGACCAATCGAGGCAGCACCTCTAAACACTGCGGTTCAACGCGGTGTGACGTCAACTTATCATCCCCTATATACATTATTGTAACCATTGTCGGCATATATATATAATGTACTAGTACTATTTATTCATACCTTAATAAAAAGGCTAGTACTATAAATGACTCAACTCTCGCATGGGATAGCAATAGTACGGATTACCACTTCCCTAGCAAATGTGTGTGTGTGTGTGTGTGTGTGTGTGTGTGTGTGTGTGTGTGTGTGTGTGTGTGTGTGTGTGTGTGTGTGTGTGTGCCTGCATGTGTGCGTGCGGGAAAATGTTTCTTAGTATTTTGTATAAACCTCCTTAATATGTTCTCCGTGGGACGCAGTCAGCGGTGTCTGCATGCAAAGTGAAGGGTTGCCAGAGATCTACATAGGTGCCTTCTAAAACCTCACGTCCTATATATCTTCTGTTCGCGATGCTCCCACATCTCGCTCTACGGAACCAATGATCACGGCACAAATAAAGAGTTACAACCTCAAGCCTGGGCCTCGTTGTCGGTTTTCCTACAGGACAGCTAAAAGGACTTGTTTTGGATGGAAAGAGTGATGTAGAGAGTGCTATGGGTTGATCCCGGCTTGAATGCACAAATGTGGGATACATGTAGGACAAGATGTAAATATGGACTTAAATTTCCCTCTATAGGTTAAACGCATACTATTGCATGAGTAACCTGGTGGGCTTGTACATCGTGATGACCACCTCCATTTTGGAAGCATTAAGTACAAACCAAAAATACCTAAATGGGGACTTAGCCGCTGTTCATCATTATCTCTTTATGTCCACAAAGAAGATATCGTGTTAAAAACGCCTGTGTCTCTGGCAAATCTTTATTTTTATTTATCTTTTACTCAAAGGATTTTCTTACTTATGACTTAAACTTTTACAAGTCACTTTCAAGTAAGGTATCTGTACTTTTACTCAAGCGTGACTTTCTAGTACTTTATACCACAGCTAAATGCAATAAGTTTATATTTTAGATTTATAATGTAGGCCACGTTTTATGTTCCTTATATTTTTGCCTGAGTTGCTTTGAACAGGAGGCTTTTGGCAAATCCCAGGTTGGCAGAAAGGGTCATGATATATAAGAAAAACATACAATGAGGATTTTTCTAAATATGCATGGGGGTTTACTGTAGTCCAGTGAGGAACTAAAATCCCATGTGGTTCTATCTGGGAGATATAAGCCATAGACCTCTCGGATGTTTTGGTTTTGTTCGCTGATTGTTTTTGTCTAATACTGTGTTTTATTTTTGGTGCTTTGATCGACAAATCGCCATTTGAACACGTAGACTCTTCAGTTATTATAACTTTAACTGAATCATACAAATGGTGTGTTTATGAAATGTGTGGGGCCGTTAATGTCTACATCATATCACTGTTTGGACGTCTGTATGTCCCTTTCCAGTATTTTACATTCAGCTTATTGATTCTGCATTGAATTACAAAGCACTTGTTGTTCATATACACATATATCCAGGTTAAATTAATATATAAGATATGCAAACGTAGAGGGTGTGAATGTGATTACCTAAACATGAAGGCTTATCTATTATTATTATACCAGGATGTAGGCAACATGATCTGAGTGCTTCGTTACAGAGCCGTCTACAAAATACAAAATCTTGTTCACCAGGGGCGTCAGTAGACTTAGGCACCACTGGGGCACAGGCCCCTCACCACTGGGGCACAGGCCCCTCACCACTGGGGCACAGGCCCCTCGCCACTGGGGCAGAGGCCACTCACCACTGGGGCACAGGCCACTCACCACAGGCCCCTCACCACTGGGGCAGAGGCCACTCACCACTGGGGCACAGGCCACTCACCACAGGCCCCTCACCACTGGGGCACAGGCCCCTCACCACTGGGGCACAGGCCACTCACCACTGGGGCACAGGTCCCTCGCCACTGGGGCAGAGGCCACTCACCACTGGGGCACAGGCCACTCACCACAGGCCCCTCACCACTGGGGCACAGGCCCCTCACCACTGGGGCATAGGCCACTCACCACAGGCCCCTCACCACTGGGGCACAGGCCCCTCACCACTGGGGCACAGGCCACTCACCACAGGCCCCTCACCACTGGGGCACAGGCCCCTCACCACTGGGGCATAGGCCACTCACCACAGGCCCCTCACCACTGGGGCACAGGCCCCTCACCACTGGGGCACAGGCCACTCACCACAGGCCCCTCACCACTGGGGCACAGGCCCCTCACCACTGGGGCACAGGCCACTCACCACAGGCCCCTCACCACTGGGGCACAGGCCCCTCACCACTGGGGCACAGGCCCCTCACCACAGGCCCCTCACCACTGGGGCATAGGCCACTCACCACAGGCCCCTCACCACTGGGGCACAGGCCCCTCACCACTGGGGCATAGGCCACTCACCACAGGCGCCTCACCACTGGGGCACAGGCCCCTCACCACTGGGGCACAGGCCACTCACCACAGGCCCCTCACCACTGGGGCACAGGCCCCTCACCACCGGCCACTCACCACAGGCCCCACACCACTGGGGCACAGGCCCCTCACCACCGGCCCCTCACCACTGGGGCACAGGCCCCTCGCCACTGGGGCACCCCATGTCAGCATGGCTGTGCTGGTCCATCGGCTTTGTGTCGTGTCTACGGTGCAACAGCCAGGCTGATAAAATTGATATAGGACCTCCCTCTCATGTGTTATTGCTTAAATTAAATATATGCTGAATAATTATGAGTTAAGGCAATTAACACACATGTTCAATGAAATTTAGGTTTTATTTATAATGGCTATGACAAGATATTTTGATTTTTGGACACGTAACACACGTAACACGTAACACCTATGTCTCGCAAAGAGTTGTGGGTAGGCCTACTATTAAACTGTACATCATAATGTGGGTAGGCCTACGTTAAACTACATCATTATGTGGATAGGCCTACTATTAAACTCTACAACATTAAACTACATCATAAAGTTGTAGGCCTACTATTCAGTTCATCATTATGTGGTTGCTCTACTGTTAAAATGTAGATCATAATGTGGGTAGGTCTATGAGGAGTGTGTGTGGTTGGTTTAAGCTGCCACACCTAGCCTGAGTTAGACTGATTGGCTGCACACCTGTCATTGCTTATTAAGGCCCACAGGTTAAAACAGCCATCACCACACACACTCGAAGAAGAGCTCAAGCATGTACCATCTGCAATGTTCACAATGATTCAAAACTCTGCAATAAACCAGATTCCTCATGACCCTCTGTCCTTGTGAGGGCTCCTTGGGAGAAGTCCTCAAGTAGCCATTTTAATAACTTGTAGCAGCGTCGACTGCTACACTGGTGCCTGAACAGGGGCTATAGGATTATTTATTGGTTCCATGTTTCGTTCACGCTGCTCGCAACCTCTTACCCCACACATTGCGCGCCTTTCTTCCTTCCCTGCTCTCCCTCTAATGCGTGTCCATGGCTTTGTTGATTGGCTCCCTGGTCCCCTCCAGGTGTTCTGCATAACGAGCGGAAAGTTACTGGTCCTGCCAAGCGCTTATTTGGGTAGTAGCGTCCCTCCACCACTTGGCCCAAGGGGCGCTGTTTCCAAGCAGGTTGCTCCATGTGCCTCTCAGCCCCCAGCCCCGTGGAGCCCGGGCGCCAGATACCCCCTTCCATCTCCAAGATTGTCGCTCGCCACGCGGGTTCCTCCTTCGGTCCAGTATTGGCCAAACAACGGGTTGTCTCTCCCCATCAGCACTGGGACCGGCAGGTTGTCGACCACACCAACTCCCATGCGGCAGCGGCCTCGGGGGGTCTAATCGTTACCTCTGCAGTCGGGTATTGCTTGCCGGGGTCCCTGTTGAGCCATGTATTTTTTAGCATCATAGGGTAGGGATCGTACGCACCTGTCCATCGACAGCCGGCTTTAGGTGCTCACTTGGGCCCGGACTGGTTGTATGTCCACTGGGCCCAGCTTGGGAGAGTGGTCCTGTACTGGGTTCTGTCGGTGCCCCTCCTGGGGTGCTTAATCATACAGCTGGGTCACTACTGTCTGCAGGGTTGCTTGAGCCTCCAGAAGATGGCAAAAGCTGTTTCCAAGGCTTATGGTCAACTGGTGGTCTGCTGTTACTCCGTCTCCACAATCAAAAGGCGGGGGTAGGGAAAATGGAATAAAGATAACTACAACAAAAGGTCCGCCAGGTCAGAGGCATCATCTGGATGCAGTAGGTCAGGCCTCATGCACCTGGGAAAAAGGAAATAAGGATTACTTCAACAACATGTCTCTTGGTTCAATGTTTTGTTGATGCTGCCCGCAACCTCTTACCCCACATGTTGCGCGCCTTTCTTCCTTCCCTGCTCTCCCTCTAATGCGTGCCCACGGCCTTGTTGATTGGAGAGAAGTGTACACATTTTGTATTCAAACTAAAAGTTGGTTTTGTTGGTTTTGTAAATTGTTGTAGTCTCTCGGAGTTAACTGTTTTGCAGGTTTATAACACACTTTATCCAGCTAAAGTCTAAATGAGCTCTTCATGCTAATCCAATGTATCATCAACTTGTCTGCCGCCCTTCATGCCTGCTCAGGTAAACTATAATGAAACATAAACAACACATATTATGTACAGTATATCATGTAGATATTATGTATATGTATATTATTTATTCATCAAATAAATAATAAGTAGTCAACAATCTTGATTATGCTACAAGGGACGTATTTTGATCAGATGCCGTCAGTTGTCAATGCATTGAACCTGTACAGAGGAGACCAGAAAACCCTGTAGACCGGGCAGAAATGCCCTGTCTTAAGGCCTCTGTTGGCACTTCTCTCACCAGTGCAGGAATGGGCAGAATCAAGTGCAGCAGACCACTTTCTTCTCCAGAAGCGGCACCAACCAAACCAACTGAAAAGGTACACTACTACAAATGTTCTGTTTTTGTCTGTTAAAAAGTGTATGCTGTGAGCAATACATGGCCAAACATGCCTTATGTATCACATATGATAGAACATTTCCTTTAATGTTGTTAATAAAAAATCCAAATTCAAAGAATTTGAATTTTCCAGCAATTATTTCCTTTGTCAGGGTTCTGACAACATGATTTGGCCTATAAAACGATCTACGAGCTCTGGTTGTAGAGAAAGGACAGAGGACAGAGGACAGGACAGAGACTGGGTTCTATCAGATATTTATTTATTTTCTCCCGAGACCAACAGTGTTACATCGTTTCCAAAGTGTGAACCAGCTGGGACATCAATTTGAATTGAAATTTGTATTTTACATAGAAGGTAGGAAACAAATCAATATTGAGTGATCAATTCTTACAAATAAATAATCATCATCAAACATCACTTTAAACCCAGATGTAGTGACAGATTTTGATCATCAACAGATGATCAAAGTATTGATACCTGGAATTGGAATGTTCAGCATGATACATTTAAATTGCGTGTAAATTGAGTTTTATATATTACTATTTCTAAACTTTTTTTTATTTTATACATTTCCTGTGTGTTACCACAATAAAATATTAAAACAGTCAATGAAAGTGTTGTCTAAAGCTATCTCAGGTATTATCGCCGCGTCCCCCTAACCACACTTTCAGTGTAGATCCTCTGTTTGTCATTCAAGCTGAAAACGTAATAAATTAGAATATTAGCTCACCATTTAAAGTGATACCAGTTATGGTTCAGTGCTACTGTGCTGGACCGTACTGTACGCTACTGTACTCTATGCACTCTCCTCTACTGTTCAATACTAATTCACACTAGCGGAAGATTTCTGTCACAATAGACCACCATCTTGTGTCAATTATGCCAAAAAAAAAATAAATAAATAAATAAATAAATAAATAAATAAATAAATAAATAAATAAATAAATAAATAAATAAATAAATAAATAAATAAATGTTTTCAATAACTGCATCTTCAGAGTAAAACACAGGTCTAGACATACACATTGAAACAGTACATGAGCATAGTGGATCATTAGAAACACACATCGTAGGCCTACAGGATGGAGTGAGTGGGTAGCATATATAAACATAAGACAAAAATATATTACCTGAAGATTTTGTATATATATATATATATGTTATACTATGTGTAACACCAAAAAAGTGAGGAAAGTAATGCATTCATATCGCTGTACATTGTATATGCGTCGCAAACACAAAGAGCGGGGAACACTGTTTGGAAAGTTCTATAAACACTGACATTTTCATGAATCCAGTGGTTGAAAATGAAAAGTTGTGAAAACACTAACACGTACATCATGCAAAACGTTCAACAAGTCAACAACCAGCCAGCTGTGGTCTGAGCTCATCTTTATGGCTGTTTAGTGTGTGTGTGTGTGTGTGTGTGTGTGTGTGTGTGTGTGTGTGTGTGTGTGTGTTTCTTTTCTGGTAAATTTCTGGCTATTTTCCTGCTTTGGTCGCGTGATAATGACCAAATAAATCCCATAGTAAGATGTACAAAGCAGATTGTGTTGTCTAGGTAACAATGCTTCTCTAGAACATTCCCTGAGCATGGTCTCGTCACTATTTAAATAAAGCAGGAAATTATTGTCATAAATGTTGTAATGAAGACTATGATATGTGATGTTTACTCTCTTTCTACAACAAACAAGCAAGAAGTAACGGAACATTTATCGTGTGTGAAATGTGTGCATGACTTATCAATTATATTATTGTATCATATATATTCATTATATACATTATGAATAGAAATAGTTTCAACGTACTGAGTGCAACATGGAGGGTGATAGGTGAGGAAGATCCTGTGTTCTCCTCCTCTTCCTCGGTCACCAGGATCTCCTGTAATGTTCAGCAGTCTCTTCAGTGATTTGTCCCGCCCCAACAGAGAGACAGGAAGCTTCCATTGGCTGGACTCTGTCTGTGCAACTGTTTGATAGCTGTCATGTAAATACAAGTTTTCTTTGTGTTTGTGTGTGTGTGTGTGTGTGTGTGTGTGTGTGTGTGTGTGTGTGTGTGTATCTAACAAGATAGATGACTTGTCTTCCAGTGTTCATCCTCTCATCTCCTGGTGAACATACTACAAGGAAGTCTCTCTCCCTCTCTCTCTTTCTCATTCTCTGTGTTAGATGGTGACAGGGCAGTTGATGATCTTGTCCTCCAGCATGACGCTGGTCACCAGGAAGACGAAGTAGAGAAAGAACATGAAGGAGCCCAGCATCTTGCTCATACGCCACTTGCTGGAGGCGATGGAGATGATGACGAAAAGGAGCATGATGAAGAGCAGGACGATGGCACAGAACAGCCCGTTGGAGCTCACCTCCACTGGCTTCAGGTCGTTGAGGAAGTGGTAGATGAGCCAGGGGAAGGGAAGCCTGTGAAGAACAGTAATGAATGCAGGGTAGGATAGAAGGGACTTATATAAATATATATATAACTATCTCTCTCTCTCTCTCTCTCTCTCTCTCTCTCTCTCTCTCTCTCTCTCTCTCTCTCTCTCTCTCTCTCTCTCTCCTCTCTCTCTCTCTCTCTCTCTCTCTCTCTCTCTCTCTCTCTCTCTCTCTCTCTCTCTCTCCCCCTCTCTCTCCCTCTCACCCCACGGTGATGTCAAAGATGTTGGACCCCACAGAGCTGGAGACGGCCATGTCTCCCAGACCCTTCCGGGCCACGATGACGCTGGTGATGAGGTCCGGGATGGAGGTCCCGGCCGCCAGGATGGTCAGACCCATGATCTCCTCTGTAATCCAGAAGGTCTCGCCCACCTAGGGAGGACCACGGTTACACTTATATATAGTTTAGCAGGCATTTAAAACTCTGGACTGGAGTTTTAAAAAATGGACTTGAGTTAAAACAGAAGATCTGGAGTTAGAACACTGGACTGGATTTAAGTTCAAACAGAAAAATGGACTGGACTTAAAACAGAAGATCTGGAGTTAAAAATGAAGATATGGAGTTAAAACAGAAGATCTAGAGTTGGATTGAAGTATTTGCATATCAGGAGTGTAATGGGATTCAAATCGTGCAGATTGAGAGGATGACCCGGTTGCTGATAAGGGCAGCTTAACTGGGATTATCTGCTAAAGTCACACATACATGTTCTACACTAGCGAGAGAGAGAGAGAGAGAGAGAGAGAGAGAGAGAGAGAGAGAGAGAGAGAGAGAGAGAGAGAGAGAGAGAGAGAGAGAGAGAGAGAGGGAGATAGCTTCCACAGTCAGGCCGTCAGGCTGCTGAACAAGGGCGTATAGCATATAACAATGTATATTTTATTATACATATTGCTCTTTTCTATGCCGATATATTGCATTTTATAAATTGCATTTTTATTTTTATTTTTTAACTTTATTCTATTCTATTTTTATCTATTTTTATCTATTTTTATCTTATTTTTATAACTGCTGTCTGTCGTCGGGTATTGCACATAAGATTTTCACCCCACTGCTTTATACTTGTGTAAACTGTGAAGTGACAATAAACAATAAAAGAGAGAGAGAGAGAGAGAGAGAGAGAGAGAGAGAGAGAGAGAGAGAGAGAGAGAGAGAGAGAGAGAGAGAGAGAGAGAGAGAGAGAGAGAGAGAGAGAGAGAGAGAGAGAGAGAGGGTTGTTGTTGTGATATATTATAATGATACATAATGTATATTAAAGATGAGGGCAAGGTGGTTACCTGGTGGGCCCACCAGACCATCAGGTAGGAGAAAGAGGCGATCCAGCAAATCGCTCCGATGAAGGTGAGTGGGAAGAACCTGGTTGACGTCTGGCAAAATCAATCAATACATCAATACATTAATATATATCAATAAGTCAATACATCAATAAATCAATACATCAACATATCAACACATCAGTACTCTATCTATACATCTTTCAATTAATATATCAATACTCAATCTATCTTAACAATATAGATATTCGACCTTCTATATCTATAATCAATCAGCTATATGTGTGTGTGTGTGTGTGTCTGTGTGTGCGTGTGCGTGTGCGTGTGTGTGTGTGTGTGTGTGTGTACCTCTCTCCTGACATCTGGCAGGGTGAGCCAGAGTGGGAGAACGATTGGGAGAATAAGGAGGTAAGTTATGCGTTTCCTGTTGGTGTCTGGCCAGGCCAAGCTCAGGGGCTGGTCTTCATCCTCCTCTTCCTCACAACCCTGACCAGGAGGAGACAGGAGAGAGAAGAGAGAGATGGAGGAGAGACGTGAGAGAGATGGAAGAGAGATGTGAGAGATGAAGGAAGAGGAGGGAGAGGAGAGAGATGAGAGGAGAGGGGAGAGAGAAGAGAGGGGGAAGAGGAAAGCAAGAGAGAAGAGGGGAGATATATGGAGGAAGAGGAGAGAAAGGTAGAGCGGGGGAGAGGAGAGAGGGGTGAGAGGAGGAGAGACAGAATAAGAGAGAGGAGGATAGGAGAGACACGGAGCGAGAGAGATGGTGTTTGTTAGAAGATGTGGTGTGGATGTGGGGGCGGGGAGGTATATTAAAAGGAGGTGACATGGGTGGAGGAAGTTCACCTCTTCTTCGATGCTTCCGTTCATGGGAGGTGTGACCTCCACCGCCACATTGGAGCTGTTGGGAAGGTTCTTGTCGGCGAGCAGAGGCTGAGACGACGGGACTGATGGAGAGACAGAGAAATACAGTTGAAACTCAGCAGTCACTCATTTATTGTTGTTTATGGTTTGACCTGCTGAAGAACAGTTTGTACCGCAGAGCCAAAAGAGAATTGAACACTGTCAAACACTGACACTGACTGTTCTATGTAAATGCAATACTGTATTGAAAACTGTCAAACACTGACACTGACTGTTCTGTGTCACAACAATACTGTATTGAACACTGTCAAACACTAACACTCACACTGACACTGACTGTTCTGTGTAATTATAATACTGTATTGAACACAGTCAAACACTGACTGTTCTGTGTCACAATAATACTGTATTGAACACTGTCAAACACTGACACTCACACTGACACTGACTGTTCTGTGTAATTATAATACTGTATTGAACACTGTCAAACACTAACACTCACACTGACACTGACTGTTCTGTGTAATTATAATACTGTATTGCATCAATACCACAATACTTTGTTACACGTTTACATCCCACCTATGTATGTGTATATATTTATATACAAATTATTTTCTAATTTGCAGTACTGTACATTGGGCAACCGCAATATGTATATATATCATTGTTACTTATATGTTGGTATGTGTGCATGGTGAGGATTGTGAGAATTTTGTTTGCGCAATGACAATAAAGGCCTTCTGATTCTGATTCTGATTGTCCCAACGTCCTCTCTCAAGATGGTAAGAAAGAGAAAGCTCTAGTACTCCCTACTTTTACCTACTGGTGGGTAGCTTGTTGATGGGACTGGTACACAACGCCATGCCGATATATCCCCCGGGGCCTAATTATTATTTTAATTACCTACACTTGTTCCCGAAATAGTGTGCTATATAGCCTAGCTGTTAGTGGCTAGCTGTTGGCTTGTCACCTCCGCCGTTGGCTGTGTCCTCTTTACACGGCTGCTTTGCCATCTTGTGAAGGATGGACGCCTTCTCTTTGAATTGTCCTAAAAATACAAAACACACCTCAGTCATGCTGGTGTTCAGCCTATATATATTTATATATATTTATATATGGTATGTGTGGGGTAGGGTATGTTTATGCGCGTGTGTGTGTGTGTGTGTGTGTGTGTGTGTGTGTGTGTGTGTGTGTGTGTGTACCATCTCCGCTGAGGGGGTCCAGCGTGTGTATCATCAGCTGGAAGATGCTGTTCCTCATGAGAGTGTTGTGCAGTGACGCGCAGCTGCCCTCTCTCTGGAGCCTGGGCTTAGCCTGACCCCCACACACACACACACACACACACACACATTGAGATATACATACATACATAGCGATAGAGACACACACACACATTGAGATATACATACATACATACATACATACATACATACATACATACATACATACATACATACATACATACATACATACATACATACATACATACATACATACATACATAGAGATAGCAACACACACACACACACACACACACACACACACACACACACACATACATACATACATACATACATACATACACACATACACACACATACACACACATACACACACACACAAACATAGAGACAGACACACACTCACACATAGTTAAGATAACACAGCGTTCATGAGCAATATTTCATTTTAAACACAATAATTATAACAATAGATTATATTTGCACAGTTAAATATTACTCTCATATACTCTGGCCACTTGGCCAAAGATGGACACCAGGTTCCAGTATGTCTGACTAACATCTGGCTGATGTTACAGGGCTATTCATTCACCGTCCTCCTAGAGTAGCAGCAGGCGGCATGGCTGCCTAGAGTGACATCATCAGGTGACATCATTGTTATTTACCGTGAGTCTGTTCTCGTCCTCAGACACTCCACTTGGCTGCACGATGGAAACAGAAGGAACAAACACATCCTGACATGGAATCAAGAGCAGGAGAGAGAGGGAGAGAGAGGGAGTGACAGAGAGAGAGACAGAGAGAGAGAGCGAGAGAGAGAGAGGGGGGGGGGGGGGGGGGAGGGGGGGGAGAAGGGGAGAGAGGGAGAGAGAGAGTGTGTTTTTTCCATTACATACAGCATTCATGAGAATATACAATTCATGTTTATTTTAGCTGCAATCATGCTGTTCAACTGTAGATTCAAGTTCATTCTAAATGTGTTCCGTGTTTCAAGAAAAAGTTCAGTGTCTCTTTTCAAAAGGAGCAAGGGCCAAAAGTGGTGGGTGGGGTTACACACAGAACACACAAGCTAATTTACATATCAGTCTATCACCACATTCATTACATTGGAGAGAGTGAGCAAGAGAGAGAGAGAGAGAGAGAGAGAGAGAGAGAGAGAGAGAGAGAGAGAGAGAGAGAGAGAGAGAGAGAGAGAGAGAGAGAGAGAGAGAGAGAGAGAGAGAAAGTGGGATGGAGAGAGGCAGACGGTTGTTACTTGAATCATCTTTAACTGCAGAAACTTTTGAAAAAGTTTAAACATAGTTAAAGAATTGCCCCAGTTCAAGATTCAAGATTCAAGAACTTTATTTGTCACATACACATGCTGGATGTGCAGGGAAGTTAACATCCATATTTTAAACTGAATATGAACTGTAGAATTCTGAAATGTTTTGTTATATTCACCAGATAATATTCTGGTGTGGTATCACCGTGAACTGCCTTCTGACTCCTCCCACTCATACCACAAAGGATTCTGGGAGATTGTGTTTGTTTCAAAGTGTGGGCTAATCCAGGGGAAGCTACACTAATCTACACACCGCTGTTTCTTCAGAGGATATATATATAGCAAAATGCAGTTTGACACACACACAAACACACACACACACACACACACACACACACACACACACACACACACACACACACACACACACACACACACACACACACACACACACACACACACACACACACACACACACACACAAACACACTTACCGACTACAGGTCATTTAATGTGGCTTGTTCGTGTGTGTGTGTGTGTGTGTGTGTGTGTGTGTGTGTGTGTGTGTGTGTCTGTGTGTGTCTCACTCTGTCCCTGTCCCTATCTCTCTCTCTCTCTCTCTCTCTCTCTCTATCTCTCCCCCCCATATATCTTCCTCTGTCCCTAGCTATCTCTCCCCCATCTCTCTCTCCCCCCCCATCTCTCTCTTCCTCAAATCTGTCTTCCCCCCCATATCTCTGTCTCTATCTCTCTCCCACGCCCACTCTCTCAGCCTCTCAGTCTGTCTGTCTGGCTGTGTCTTTCTCTCTCTCTCTCTCTCTCTCTCTCTCTCTCTCTCTCTCTCTCTCTCTCTCTCTCTCTCTCTCTCTCTCTCTCTCTCTCTCTCTCTCTCTCTCTCTCTCTCTCTCTCTCTCTCTCTCTCTCTCTCTCTCTCTCTCTCTCTCTCTCTCTCTCTCTCTCTCTCTCTCTCCACCAGTCTTAACTGCTGTCTTAAGACTGGTTACTGGCAGCAGCAGGTTTTTTATTTAGAGCTGAGATCTGCAAGGCTGCGTGTGAAGTAATGCAGGGAGCTGCATAGGCCATGCTGCTAAGCTGGTGCCAGGCTAGGGCCCACACACCAGGCACATGTTATTGGTCTAGTCCAGAGGTCTGGAACTTCTCCTTTGACAGAGACATAAACAATGGAATGAGTTGAAATCATTCTTAGAGGAGTCGATGAAGCGTTGACATCGCCATCATCATTTTCAGCCTAATAATGCACACTGAAAGAACCCCTGACCTTTTGGTATGGTCCCGGGTGTTTCGATTCACTGTCAAACATTACCTTACCTGCTCCTTAACTGGCCTTAACTGACCCTACCTGCTCCTTAATGATCTGTATATGTACTGTCTAACCCCTGCCTGCTTCTTAATGACCTTTCTATGTACTGTCTAACCCCTACCTACTCCTTGATGACCTGTCTCTGTACTGTCTAACCCATACCTGCTCCTTAATGACCTGTCTCTGTACTGTCTAATCCCGACCTGCTCCTTGATGACCTGTCTCTGTACTGTCTAACCCCGACCTGCTCCTTGATGACCTGTCTCTGTACTGTCTAACCCCGACCTGCTCCTTGATGACCTGTCTCTGTACTGTCTAACCCCTACCTGCTCCTTAAGGCTGCTGCCTCAGTCTCCGGCTATACTCACTGACTGTACTGCTAAACACACATCAATCGGATTATCAAATTTGCAGACGACAACACAGTCATCGGCCTTATAAGCAAGGACGACGAAACTGAGGTAGATGAGGTAGTACAGCCGACACTATGGTGCAAGGACAACAGCCTTGCACTGAATGTCAGCAAGACTAAGTAGCTCATCGTGGACTTCAGGAGCCACTGAGGCACCCACTCCACCATCAGTCTGGTGGGGGCATGGAAATCGTCCGTTGCTTCCGTTTCCTGGGACTACAGATCTCCGACAACTTGGCGTGGACCCGCAACACGGAGGTCATGCTAAAGAAGGCACACCAGCGCCTCTATGCCCTGCGGTGCCTCAAGAGAAGCAGCATAGGGAAACGGCGGCTAGTGAACTTTTACTGTGGCCCCGTAGAGAGCGTCCTGACGAGTGGCGTCACTGTGTGGTACGGCAACACCACTGCACAGGACAAGAAAGCCATCCAGAGGGTAGTGAGGACGACAGAAAAGATAATCGGGTGTGCACTTCTATGCATTGAGGAGATCTTTAGGAGTAGATGTTGGAAGGCATCTCCATCACAAAGGAACGCAACCAATCTGGGCACCATTTCTTCTCCCCCCTTCAGTCCGGTCACCGGTTCCGCAACATCCGTACAAGGACCAACAGGTTCAAGGACAGTTTTTATCCACAGGCAGTGCACCTACTGAACTGCTAGGAGTGCTACCACTATTATAACATTGTCATCCTTATGACATTACACAATAATACTGTTGCTGGACTTTCTGGACTAATTTCAGCCACTGCACTGTTCTGCACTGTACTGCACTGTATTCAGGATGCTGCTGCACTACTGGTACTCAAATGCTTTTTAAATTATTTTTGCACAATCCAACACCACCATGTACCATCACTCCATCCCTTTATTGTTATTTTTATTGTTCTTTTTATTGTGAACAGAATTTTTATAGTGTATATATTATTGTATATATATTGTTTTAGAAAATGTATACTGCGGGAGGGAATAGCATTAGCATTCCATTGTACTTGAATCTTGAATCCTTGACCTACTTACCCCTACCTGCTCCTTAATGACCTGTCTCTGCACTGTCTAACCCCTACCTGCTCCTTAATGACCTGTCTCTGTACTGTCTAACCCCTACCTGCTCCTTAATGACCTGTCTCTGTACTGTCTAACCCCTACCTGCTCCTTAATGACCCATCTCTGTACCGTCTAACCCCTACCTGCTCCTTAATGACCTGTCTCTGCACTGTCTAACCCCTACCTGCTCCTTAATGACCTGTCTCTGTACTGTCTAACCCCTACCTGCTCCTTAATGACCCGTCTCTGTACCGTCTAACCCCTACCTGCTCCTTAATGACCTGTCTCTGTACTGTCTAACCCCTACCTGCTCCTTAATGACCTGTCTCTGCACTGTCTAACCCCTACCTGCTCCTTAATGACCTGTCTCTGTACTGTCTAACCCCTACCTGCTCCTTAATGACCTGTCTCTGTACTGTCTAACCCCTACCTGCTCCTTAATGACCTGTCTCTGTACTGTCTAACCCCTACCTGCTCCTTAATGACCTGTATCTGTACTGTCTAACCCTTACCTGCTCCTTAATTACCTATCTCTGTATTCACTGTCTAACCCCTATACCTACATGCTCAGTCATTTTCTAATATAAGAGAGTACTGCTTCATATGTGTGTTGCATATGCTGCATCATCAACTTTGTCTTTGCGAAAACAACACAGAAAACTGTTTTTAGTTGAGTTGATGTTGCAAACTGCTAGGAAGCAGCACTTTCTTACAATAGAAAATAGCTGAGCGTGATGATTGCCCTTCCTGCAGTGGCGACCCCTCGGCTGGCCATTAGGGAGGGTGAGGGAGCAGCAATGTTGACCGTAATTTAGCACATTTTCTAAAGCACTTGCCAAAGAAGGGACAGCGGTGGCGAGGTGTGTATGGATGTGTGGAGCTCCACCTGGGCAGTGATTGATGATGATGATGAGAGGGTTAAGCTTCTCCAACACTTATTTTATGCCAGGGTCCAGCGACGTAAAACCGAATGATGCACGTAAAGCACAACGCTGCACCAACAACGCCAGACATAACTAGGCTGTAAGACGTAAAATGACAGTTAAACTAGGAGATAAAATATGCTAAACTCAGAGGTCAAGAACCTCAACAGGAACTGTACGGTTCTTTTCATTGACAATTCATACATTGACATCTGACTGACTGCCTGGCTGTCTGTCTGACTGTCTGGTTGTCAGCTGACAATTGTGTTGATTACAGTGTGTTTTCTGTCGTTACAGCAGCAAGTTAGCACTTAGTAAGATGATCACAGGGGATTGCTGTCTTCAACCTCTCCCTGTCCCTCTTCCTCTTTTACTTTCTCTCTCTGATAGCGACAGAGGGAGTGAAATTGATGTGATATTAGGAGTGATACTGGGAGTGATATAGGGAGTGCTATAGGGAGTGATATAGTGAGTCAGCAGCTTCCCTTTTCCTAGGGCTACAGATTTCCAACAACCTGGTGTGGACCCGGAACACAGAGGTCATGCTGAAGAACGCCTCTATGCCCTGCGGTGCCTCAGGAAAAATGGAATAGGCAACGGTGGCTAGTGAACTTCTACCATGGCACTGTAGAGAGCGTTCTGACGAGTGGCGTCACTGTGTGGTACGGCAACACCACTGCACAGGACAAGAAAGCCATCCAGAGGGTCGTGAGGATGGCAGAAAAGATCATCGGTGTGCACTTCCATGCATTGAGGAGATTTTTAGGACCAGATGTCTGAAGAAGGCCATCTCCATCACAATGGACTGCAACCAGCCTGGGCACCATCTCTTCTCCCCCTACCGTCTGGTCGCCGGTTCTGCAGCATCCGTACAAGTACTACCAAGGAAAGGTTCAAGGATAGTTTTTATCCACAGGCAGTATGCCTACTGAACTGCTACTCCATTCACATTACACTATCATACTTTGCTGGACTTTCTGGACTCATTACAGTTACTGCACTGTTCTGCACTGTATTCATGATGCTGCTGCACTACTGGCACTTTAACATGCTTAAATGCTTTTTGCACAATTCTACACATGGAAATATCATCCTTCAGTCACTTTTATGTTAATTTGTATTCTGTATAGTCATTTTTATAGTATTGTGAGAAATTCATACTGCAGGAGGGAATGGGGAGTAAGCATTGCATTGTATTTGTTAATACAAATCTTGAATCTTGAGTGATAGGCAGTGAGTGACATAGAGGGTGATATTGGGGGTGGTAGGAAGTGAGTGATATAGGGGTGATATTGGGACTGATCTAGGTAGTGATAAGAAGTGAGCGGGTGGGGATGATAGACAGTGAGTGATAAAGTGAGTGATCTTAGTCTGAGGTGAGCGTTTTTCACAGTTATCTGCAGACTCCTGTCCTCTCAGAGAGGTGTCTATTCTTAGTGGCGCTAACGAGATCAGGGCAGATTAACCTGTGAGGATTAGCCAGGAGCTAGCGACACATGAGGGCACACTTAATAACTAGAACTACAGTAAATTAATATTTGGTATGTGAATGGTACGGTTTATAACTAGAACTACAGTATATGAACATTTGGTATGTGAATGGTACGGTTTATAACTAGAACTACAGTATATGAACATTTGGTATGTGAATGGTACGGTTTAGAACTAGAACTACAGTATATGAACATTTGGTATGTGAATGGTACGGTTTAGAACTAGAACTACAGTATATGAACATTTGGTATGTGAATGGTACGGTTTAGAACTAGAACTACAGTATATGAACATTTGGTATGTGACTGGTACGGTTTAGAACTAGAACTACAGTATATGAACATTTGGTATGTGAATGGTACGGTTTAGAACTAGAACTACAGTATATGAACATTTGGTATGTGAATGGTACGGTTTAGAACTAGAACTACAGTATATGCCCCTGAAGAAATGCTGGTGTTGCCCCTGCTAGACTACAGCTGGTCACCTGCGTCCCGTATGAGATTACCACATCAGAGAGCAGAACCTCTGCCTCCAGCTGTACAGAGACAAGGAACACAAACATCCATCATACTTTTGACTGGGTCAAACGTGTGTGTGTTTGTGTGTGTGTGTGTGTGTGTGTGTGTGTGTGTCCTTTGCTATTTTTCAGCTCTAAGCAGCATGATGGTCACTCTGATATCCTACTCCATTCAAGGAAGTTTGTGGTAAAGGAGAGGTCGTCACCCAGCACTGAGCCCCACATGTAGAAAACAGTACACACACACAGACACACACACACACACACACACACACATACATACGCACACGCACACGCGGGCAGGCGGCAGAATAGCTGTCAGTAGGGACTTGGCTTGGGAACCTGAAGGTCGCCGGTTCAAGTCTCTAAAACACCTGAGCACTTTTGAGGTGCCCTTAAGCAAGGCACTAGACCCCTTCACTGCTCCCCTGGCGCTGTATATACAATAGATGCACACTGCTCCTAATACTAGGATGGGTAAAATGCAGAGAAATGAATTTCACTGTGTGTATGTGTACATATATGTGACCAATAAAGAGGATTAAATTCTCCATATTTAGATTTAATCCTTTCGATTTAGACACACACACACAAATCCCTGTCGTTCTAATTTAACATGTTCAGGGACTCTTCAGGTAGATGATAGAAATTGGGGTTCGAACCCAGAACTTTGACTGGGAGTCAAACTGTCAAACCACCACATATCCTACTACAGGTTTATTATGGTTAGATGATGTGTGTGACACACATTCTCAGTCACATTCTGACCGTTGTTAACCATACAAGGGAACAGCCAGGAGGTCGGGAGCAGTGAGGGTTAGGGTGTTCTGCTCAGGGACATCTCTACAGCTAGGAGGAGCCGGGGACTGAATCAGCAATCTTCCGGTGACCAGACCTGTTCTACCTCTTGAGCCACTGCCGTGTGTCTTAGACCAAGTGGCGAGAGAACCTTCTAGACTTAACAAGGAGACCCTGAGGAGTTTCAGGGTTCTCCCAGGATTCCATTAGCTCTGCTCCCAGAGTTCCCCATCATCAAAACCACACCTGTGTGTCCAGTTATATTTGAACCAAAACATGACGCAAATTAGGTTGGGCTGCTAGCAGTAAGCAAGGGTCAGAGGTCACGTTACGCCCGAGATGAAACAGGGTTATTGGTCGAGTCACACGCTCCATTCCAGGTTGTCTATATATTACAGGATCCAATATTTCATCATCCACACAACCCACATAAACAACGTTCAAAACGTATCATGATCATCAGTAGGGATTTACTGAAATTGAAATGATCAGGTCTGTCAATATAATAATGGTGGCCTTGGTGGCCTTATGGTGACAGCCAATAATCCAGGGGGGAAGACCAGATTGTTGGCCTTATGGTGACTGCTGGAACCAAGATAATCAATATCTTGGTTCTTGCTTAAACAGCACAAACACCACCTCATCTGCCTACTGATACAACGGTTACAGGTTTACTGGGACCACTGACTTAACCCTTGTCCCTGGTACATTCTCACAAAGTCCTCCCTCCATCCCTCTCCCTCCCTTGCCAGTGAGAACAAACATGTCGTGGGGTCCAGGATTAGAAGTTCTGTTACCTATTATATCTGTTCCTCTCGGGACTCATATCAGAACAAAGAGAGGGGAGTTGAATCAGGAGGGAGAGAAGAATCTCCTGTCTGAAGAATGACCATCATCCAATACTCAAAGCATGGGTCAGAAGAGATGGACAAAAACTGAGATGTACTCTTTGTGTCAGGGGGTGGAAGGACGGAGTAATGGATGGGTGGAGTGATGGCTGGACGGTGGATGAAGGTGGATGTATGGCTGGTGGACAGACTGCTACCTGGAAAGATGGATGTGTGGTGGTGACAGGGTTGGATGGGCAGGGGGACGGATGGCTCACTCACCTTGGGCACCTGCTCCAGCTCCTCAACCTGGTTTCCGCCCAGCACGCCCTTAATGAAACGCTCAACGGTGGAGTTGAACTTCATGAAGGTCACGTAGCAGATGTAGCACGAGAGCAGGCTCATGCTCTCCCCCACTGAGATTTGGTTATCCAGAAAGAAGTAGATGAGCATGAGCAGGCCGACGATGTAGAAGGAGACGTCCCTGAAGAGCGGCCACCACGTGAGGTTCAGAACCTCCTTGGAGAACAGGGCGCACATTCCGATCACAAACAGGATGTTGAAGACAGCCGAGCCCACGATGGTGCCGATGCCCACGTTGCTGTGGGAGACGAAGACCCCAATGACGGAGGTGAAGAGCTCCGGGGCTGAGCCGCCGGCCGCCATGAAGGTGGCGCCTGCCACATCGTCCGAGATGGCTAGCTTCTCTGTGATGACGGTGAGTGCCGGCACGAAGAACTCATCGCAGACGATGGCCAAGGCGATGAACATGTAGAGCATGCCGAACATGTGCAGCACTACGTAGCCCTGGCGCCGCTCGTCCAGGCTGAAGTAGTCCGTGGGGTAGTCCCCGTGGTTCATCTCTTCCATGGAGGAGCGCATGGCCACAGGCTGCCTGGCCGGTCGGATTGTGAGGTTCTGCTGGTGCTGGAGGAGAGTCCGTCGGGGCACTGCGGAATCCGCTGGACCCTCACTTGCCGACCCCGACTCCCGGGGCAAGGACGCAGACAGCTCCAAGGCACTCCAAGAGAACACAGCACACACTGCTGCCAGGCTGAGAACGAAGCTGGCCACTCGTCCAGAACGCAGCTTCCTGCGGACGTGCATGCGATGCGTTCGGGCCCAACGGACATCGTCGATGCGCAGGAGAGGAGCGCAGGCCAGGTCGGCACCCGGGCCGTCTCCACAGTGACTTATATCCAGGAACTTCAGATCCATTGTTGTTCGGGGACGCGAGGCAAAGTGTCAGGCGAGCGGCCAGGTGCGACTGGACCACCAGTCTTGTTGGGGGCTCTGGGGCTGGCTAAGTTGACTGCTGGGCTGGCATGGTGGTCTCACTGGGCTAAACACAACAGAGACCCAGGAGTCTGATGCCAGGGTCCAGCCAGGTCACACACTTCCTCATATTAGTCACTGGAGGGTGGGGTGGGAGGACAGAAGAGGAGGGGTTAGTGTGTCTCTCTAGACGCCCAAATAACATAACATTACATTACAGTCATTTAGCACAGGGGTTCTCAAATTGGGGTCCGCAATTTTTTTATAAAATTGTTTAAAAAATGCATATCTACATACAGGGACCATTTGTTCCAATCAAACAAATATTGTGTTCATTTCTCCCACCCATGTTAGCTTTGGGCCAATAGAAACTGATGTTATTGTGACTCATTCACTTCACTCACAACAAACTGTTTTTGCTGCTGCGTAGCTCTGCTTATTAGCTATCCCGCTAGCTTGCAAGCTAAATATTGATCAATATTTCAGTCAGTGCGGTCAGTCCACATCGTCAAGTCACGCTAAGCTATAACAAGCTAAATTTAGAAAATTCGACCACAATTATGTAACTAATTATATAATAACAGCAACGAGAGACCAAAGTGTGTCATGTTTCTTCAGGTGCAAACAAAGCCATGAAGCCAGCCAAGCTAAAGCGACATCTGATTACAAAGCACCCGGAATATAATTATATATAATAAGAATGTATCCGGCAAACAACACGGGCATGGGCTTAATTGCTATGATGTGTTCTGTAATGTGTTATGATAACTTCTGTTATGATTTTTTTAAGAGCTTTCTGCCAATTATTTGAATAAGGAGCAATACGTTCATTATTTGAAAGTTGAAGCACTGCCTGAAAGTCAGTGCTTAGACTGGTCATTTTAAATGTCTGGGTTTATTAGGACTATGCCACATGTTTTTACCGTTCATAGTCATAGGACTTTTTCTTGTTACTGTTGTTGCTGTTCATCTTGTTACTGCTCATAGTCATAGGACTATGTATTTTTACTGTTATTACTGTTCATCTTGTTACTGCTCATAGTCATAGGACTATGTTTTGTTTCTGTTATATAATTAAATAATATATATATATATATAAATATACAAAGTATATAAGTGGTATTAACATGATTCAAATTTAACTGTGTTTCTGTTTATTATTATGAAAGGGTCTCAATAATTTAGGTTGAACATTTTTAGAATACAAATACTTCCAACAGCATCTAAGAGTACAAATGGTAGTAAGCGTGTGTTTAATCTGTCTTACAATTTTGAGGGGGTCCTTGGAAGGACTATGTCATCTTACTGTTCATCTTGTTACTGTTCATAGTCACAGGACTGTCTTATTTATGTTATATAATTAGATCATATATATATATATAAATATACAAAGTATATAAGTGGTATGAACATGATTCAAATTAAACTTTTTAATTACTATGAAACAGGTCTGAAATAATTAGGTTGAACATTTTTAGAATACAAATAGTTCCAATGGGATCTAACAGTAAAAATGGCAGTAGGTGTATGTTTAATTGGTGTTACGATTTTGAGGGGGTCCTTGGATAAATGTTTTGCCTTTAAGGGGTCCTTGGCCCCAAAAAGTTTGAGAACCCCTGATTTAGCAGACGCTTTTGTCCAAAGCGACTTATAATATTGCATTCAACATAGGTAGGCAAGAGAACTACTAGTCCCCAGAAATCATAAGTGCATTTCCCTCCTACCAAGCCTCCAAAAGCGGAACCAGTTCTCAGGTAAAAGTAAAATAAGTTGGCTAACAGTAGAGCTAGCAATTGGCTAACAATAGAGCGACCAAGAAAACAATAGAGCTAACAAGACACGAGTGCTAAGATGAAGGGTCAGGGTAGTGCTTCCTGAAGAGGTGGGTTTTCAGCCAGCTGTGCTGTTCTGACATCAGGGTTCAGTTCATTCCATCACTGTGGGGCCAGGACAACAAAGGCATGTGTGGCTATACTGCCTAGATGCAAGAACTCGGCTTATGAAATAGATTGGCACTCAACTTTACTGTTCTAGTCTGTTCTTATAGAAAGAACAACATTAGCTGAAGAACAGAATGGTTTTCGTAAGGAGAGAGCCTGTATTGATCATATTTATATTGTTTGTGCTATAGTCAGGAAAAGATGGAAAGTTTTACCAGGCAATCCGTTCCCTTTACAGTGCACCAGAGGCATGTGTGAGGGTGAATGATTTGGTTTCCCACTCCTTCAGGTGTCAAACAGGGGGGTGCTTTGTCCCCCACTCTTTTTGCTGTATATATAAACTATCTGGCCAGTAAGATTAAATCACTACAATGTGGAGTACAATGTGGAGCTGAAAACATTAGTATTCTGTTATACGCGGACAATATCATTCTGCTGGCAGAATCAGAGGATGATCTGCAAATAATGCTTTCATGTGCAGAAGTTTGGTGCAGTAAATGGAGAATGACTATAAACATGAAGAAAACAACTCACGTACAATTATTAGTAACTTTCAATTCTACTTTAGGAAAACTAAGTTGAACTATACAAAATACTACAAATACTTAGGACTATATCTGGATGAACATTTGAACATTGGTTCCCATCACAGCCACCGGCCCAACACTGGGGTATTGGGGCCAGTAGGGGGGCCGTGGGGCCTGCAGACCCCCCCCCCCAGTAGTATCTTCACACACTTGGGTCCTTCCACCTAGCGCATCCTCTTATTACTTTTTACTAGCATACTGGCGTCTTACTAAGTAGATTGTTTGCTTGTTAGTTAGTTAGATATTGTCCAACTTGTACTTTTACCTGAACTTATTGTACTTTTCCTGGCTCAGTTATTGGAGACTTGTTAGGAATGAAATGCACTTTTGTCTTCTGGTGACGGGTTGCTCTCTAAGTTGAACTATACAAAATACAACAAATACGTTCCAGCAGTCACCATAAGGCCAACAATCTGGTCTTCCCCCCTGGATTATTGATTATTATATTGACAGACCTGATCATTTCAATTTCAGTAAATCCCTACTGATGATCATGATACGTTTTGAACGTTGTTTATGTGGGTTGTGTGGACGATGAAATATTGGATCCTGTAATATATAGACAACCTGGAATGGAGCGTGTGACTCGACCAATAACCCTGTTTCATCTCAGTGGTAACGTGACCTCTGACCCTTGCTTACGTGTGACGGGACAAAGCTACCCCTGCTAGCAGCCCAACCTAATTTGCGTCATGTTTTGGTTAAAATAGAACTGGACACACAGGTGTGGTTTTGATGATGGGGAACTCTGGGAGCAGAGCTAATGGAATCCTGGGAGAACCCTTAAAATGAACATTTTAACTTTAAAAAAGACACAACAGTTCTCTCTGAGTCAGCAAGCAGAGCTCTTTGCGATGTCATAAGCAAAACCAAGATTCTGAGAGACCTTGGTTTCTCGTCATTCACTTAACTTTACCAGGCTTGCGTGTGTACCTGTACTGGACTATGTGGCAGGGGTCTGGGGTTATAAGATATATATTCCGTAAGTGAAACTATCCATAATAGGGCTATTAGACACTTTTGAGGGGTTCATAAATTTGCACAGATTCTAGTTGTTCCTGGTGTCATGGGGTGGGAATATTGTGAGGGCCGCTGGAGTGTCTGTGTGATGAGGTGGTGGAATAGGCTGGGGATGGGTGATAATAGATTGACTAAATAGTTAAAATAGGACATCCAGATTAATGGTGCATGGGCAAGGAAGCTGCATGGTTTGTTGCATGAGATTAGGTTGTGAGGGTCTTCTTTAACATGGTCAAATGTGACCTCAATATGGTGAAGGATTTAATGTCCCTTGAATTAAGAGAGAGCCGGGCCTTCAAGATAAGAAGTAAGCACAAACTGCGTACATATTGTCAAATTAAACAATAAATTGTTAGAGAAAACGATGTTCTGCATAGCCTGTTGAAGAAAAGGAGGTCTCTGTGTACCTAAGTTAGGTCAGGCATTCTCCCTCTCCATATTAAAACAGGTTGTTGGGTTGGTACTAGTGAGGAGGACATGCTTTGTTATTTTTGTGATCGCAATGAAATGGAAAATGAAATTCATTTTGTTTTGTACTGCCCATACTATGACGAGCTGGTGACTAAGGTTATTTAATATAGTTGTAGCTGGGTAAGTCCACCGTTTGCAGGATACAGATATGTTAGGATGGTTGTTTGAACATTTTGTTGTAATGGGAATGTATTGTTTTGTATGGTACCGTATCAATGAACTGTATTTAGTTTGGTGTCGGTGTCTTGTAATCCCGTGTGGGATGGGCCACGTGTGTGGCATGACACGTAAATAAATATATAATTTATTCATTCAGAAATAAAGGGAACTGGTTAAAACGGTTAACCAACCAAACATAACCTGAGATATACAGAGAACTCAGTTTTCTCAATTTTCAATGAGGCAACAGATCGAGATAAATAATGGCTGAAGAATATATTGCGCATTTGAAAACTGTGAAACAAAAATAAATGATGATGTGTATGATATGAATATATAAAAGGTCAAATATATACAAGATGGTTAGCCGATAATCAGACCCCGTAGGTCTCCCTGATTGCAGCTTAATGACCGATTTACTGTTGCCATCAATCCAATGCATAAGCATTATACATTATATATTATACTTTGGTCAGAAAACATTGGTGTGAACAATTTCCCCTCACAGCATTATTCCAATAGTCTGAATAGTCCCAGTAGCGTTTTCTCCTTTATTAAAATACCTTCGGTTTCATTTGTCAATTGTCTTTTTTCCACTGAATTAAAATGCACATGATTTTAATCCAGTATAAATCAACAAGAGATGTTTGAAAACGTGGCAATGGCTAAATAAAGCCCATGAATCAGAAGCCACTTCAGTGTAAATCTGAAAAAAGGAAAATAAGGGCAGGCTTCTTGACTTTGTGTTAAGACTCTTGAGGAGTCGCAGGGAATTAGTGGAAGCTCTTTAGCTTAGTTTGGTTAATCCTCCACCTTATCCTGGTTCCCATCACAGCCACCGGCCCAACACTGGGGTATTGGGGCCAGTAGGGGGGCCGTGGGGCCTGCAGACCCCCCAGACCCCCCCCCCCCCCCAGTAGTATGTTCACACACCCGGGTCCTTCCACCTAGCGCTTCCTCTTATTACTTTTTAATAGCATACTAGCGTCCTACTAAGTAGATTGTTTGCTTGTTAGTTAGTTCGATATTGGCCAACTTATTGTACTTTTGCCTGCACTTATTGTACTTTTACCTGAGCACTGGCTCAGTTCTTGGAGACTTGTTAGGAATGAAATGCACTTTTGTCTACTGGTGACGAGTGGTTCTCTTACCTTCCTTTGTTGAACACACAATTGTAAGTCGCTTTGGATAAAAGTGTCTGCTAAATGACTGTAAATGTAATGTAACCTAAAGCCCCCACGGCTCACCATCCAGGCCTTATACTGGTCACTAGCTGGGAGAGATGTTTCTGTGTGTCGAGACAACAGATCCCATGAGAAAGGGACAAACGGCTTACTTACAGGCCCTGGCTTGGTGAGCAACAGAAAGGAACTACAGATATATCATATAATAACTCACAGAGGATGGTGTGTGTGGCGTACCTGTTGGTGTGGTCTTCAGGGCTGGGGGGGGGGGTCTCTTCAAGGCGGTGAACAGGTCCACAGGGCTCAGACTAGCCAGGACATCCTGTTGAGTGGCTGCTCTGTGAGCTTCTGGGAGGGTGGAGACTCAGGAAGCACAGGTCAGATGGACCCCGCCTCCTCTCTCTCTCTCTGCTTGACTGACTGTCTGTATGTCACTCTATCTTCACCGGTTGGCACATGCTCTCTCCCTCCCTTGTATAGATTGTCTCTCTATATCTGTCCTCCTCCTCTCTCTGTGTCCCCTCCCTTTCTCCTCTCCTTCCTCATCATCATCATCCTCCCTTTCTCGTCTTTCCTTCTCTCCTAAAAATCACAACTTCTGACACCTGCACTGCACACACACACACACACACACACACACACACACACACACACACACACACACACACACACACACACACACACACACACACACACACACACACACACACACACACACACACACACACACACACACACACACACACACACACACACACACACAGTGATGCAATAATTTAGAGGGCAATCAGAACAGATCAAACTGAAAATGACTGATTTCAGATTGGTTAGCATGTGTTTACAGGGACTTAACCTCCCGCTGCCTCTTTCCTCATGGGTGTATCATTGGCTTTGGTTTCAACACCTGCCTTTTTAAACACAACACTCTGATCACTTTCGTAATTTTGCACACTGACAATAAAGGCATTCTGATTCTGATTCTCCTCTGATCTGGAGTAAGCAGGTGTGTTGGTGCCAATGAAGCTCTATGTCTCTGTGTGACGAAGGACTCTCTCACCTGACACAATGTGGTATTGTATAACGCTCCTCCACACGAAAGTGCTAAGCCACCATGGCTTTATGAAGGTTAGCACAACTTAGCAGCACGTTTAGCGCCGCTAGCAGGGGGGGGGTGAGAGAGAGAGCGAGAGAGCGAGAGAGCGAGAGCGAGAGCGAGAGAGAGAGAGAGAGAGAGATGGGGGGAAGGGGAGAGAGACAAATTATAGTGATAGTGGTGATTGTAAATGCATCTGCACTGTGCCATCTGACATTAATATATAATGTTCCCAGTTCTCTCGTGGTGGGCCCTGGGAGGAGGGAGCCCTACTGTGTCTATCATCATCCCCCTGACGGGGTGTCGGTGTACGGGTGGGTGTGTCAGCCTGCAGTTAGGATATGAGGACAATCCTTCATGAGGTCTGCCGTGGGTCCTGTAGGCCTACCATGGTTCCTGTATCTGTCCTGTAGGCCTACCATGGTTCCTGTATCTGTCCTGTAGGCCTACCATGGGTCCTGTAGGCCTACCATGGTTCCTGTATCTGTCCTGTCGGCCTACCATGGTTCCTGTATCTGTCCTGTAGGCCTACCATGGGTCCTGTAGGCCTACCATGGTTCCTGTATCTGTCCTGTAGGCCTACCATGGTTCCTGTATCTGTCCTGTAGGCCTACCATGGTTCCTGTATCTGTCCGGTAGGCCTACCATGGTTCCTGTATCTGTCCTGTAGGCCTACCATGGGTCCTGTAGGCCTACCATGGTTCCTGTATCTGTCCTGTAGGCCTACCATGGTTCCTGTATCTGTCCGGTAGGCCTACCATGGTTCCTGTATCTGTCCTGTAGGCCTACCATGGGTCCTGTAGGCCTACCATGGTTCCTGTATCTGTCCTGTAGGCCTACCATGGGTCCTGTGCTGTAACTCTGTAACCCTGTGCTGTCTTACAGTACTGGATGCCCTGAAATATGACCAAATCCCTCAGACACAGCTTCTAGAGAAGCGTGTGAGCTTAACATTCATATCGACCAGACCACAATCATATTTCACAATCATAATCCCCCCTCTGCTAGCTCGCTCTCTCTCTCTCTCTCTCTCTCTCTCTCTCTCTCTCTCTCTCTCTCTCTCTCTCTCTCTCTCTCTCTCTCTCTCTCTCTCTCTCTCTCTCTCTCTCTCTCTCTCTCTCTCTCTCTCTCTCTCTCTCTCTCTCTCTCTCTCTCTCTCTCTCTCTCTCTCTCTCTCTCTCTCTCTCTCTCTCTCTCTCTCTCTCTCTCTCTCTCTCTCTCTCTCTCTCTCTCTCTCTCTCTCTCTCTCTCTCTCTATATATATATATATATATACACAGAACAGAACAAGACTAAAATTAATGAAATTATATTTTGCTGAAGGATTATCCAGAATTGTTAGGCCATCCCACTCAATGCTTTTGATCGGTGTTAATTAAATTTAGACACTTTCTGTGATTATTAATGTTACATTTTTATAATTTGTTAATTTATAAATATAATTTATTTCATTAAAAGTAATGTACATGTTCATTAATCTAAATGACAGGTGAAATGGTCTCCTCTCCCGCTTTCATGGGACCTCCGAACACCGTGGATTATGACCTTAATGCCTTTTAAACCACTCACAGGCTACTTTAAATAGCCGCTAAGTTTGGCTAGCTATAGGCTATATCCATCAGTCCAAAGACACAGACCAGCTAGCGTGGAGGGGCACATAGACAGACAGAGTGTCTTGAATTGTGGCAACAGAGCTTACCTGTGAGGCTCACCTAATGAGTCAAAACAGAAGAAGCCAATATAGCTCTAGCTTCTATCTGTACGTTTCACCATCTACATTACAGACCCTATTCTGGTTCTCACATGCTTTTTACCAATCTATGAGAGTCTGGGCCACTTTACTATCAAAGGAAACTTAAGGTGAATACCAGACACGTCATTAGGACCAGGTGCAAGGTTAGGGAGCACATTTGGGGACTTTTAACCTTTCAGACAAACATCAAACATCCTAAACGCATCCTACAGATTGGCAGAGAAATCTCAATTTGTGTTTTGAATGAGTAATTATACTATACAATAACTATCCAGACAGCTGTTCAAATAGGGGTCTTCAACCTTTTTCAGCACAGGGACCCCTTGGTGGAGCATGTATGCTTAGTTATAAGCCATGTCGACATAACAAAATCAACGCATAAGGCTCAAACTTTTACATTTTATCCTGCCACACACCATGGTCATCGTACGATGACCATGGTGTGTGGCAGGATAAAAATGTCGATGACCTCCCTGTGGAGCACACATTGACTTTAATGTGAAATTTGGGTGACACGACCTGTGACCCCCACAGACCCCTGGGTTTAAGACCACTGGTCTAAAACAATGTAAAAAAGGATGTACAAAAGGATGGGTAACTGACAGGATGGACGATACCTTTAATTGGCGATTTAACCTGAACATACAAATGCAATACAACAGCGCCACGTGGTGGCCCAAAAGGACATTACATATCCAATTCACCCCACAGTGTGGTAAAGGCCCTGTTCACACTTTACTGTTACTTATAAGTGTGAACAAGGCCAATGTTGTTTTTATCCACATTAAGATCCAATTTAGGTGCCTATAAGTGGTCTAGGCCACTTGCACCACATTACTTTTAGCAGTGTTAACGAGTTGCAAGGGGAATTCATGTACGTGTTTATTTGGGAGGCAAGAAGGTTCCACAGAGTGGCAAATGCCACCTGGTGGCATAATACAACATTACACCTGTGGTAAAGAGATATTCTTCATGAAGAGATATTCAAGTTGTCTAGACACATGACTAGACCATCCAACAGTTTTACTGGCAATAGTGGACAGCCCCTCCCTCCAAGGTGGTAGTTTTAACCTTGTAAGAGAATAAGTGGTGCTTTTAAGAGCTTTCTGAACGGATCAAAATATGTGAAAAAAATATGTGCTGAGGAGCCCCTCCTCAGCACTTGGCTCGCTTGCCGTATCCGTCCACCAGGTCGGCGGTGATGCTCTGGTCTTCCTCCAAGTCTTCCACCACCGTCTTCCCGACCAGCTTAAAGATGTCCTCGGGGGGATGCCACGGGGCTCCGCCACCTTTACGACCAGCATGTCCAGGGTGAGAGCTGTGCCGCTTGGCACCGGGACCCGAGCCACCACCGACTTACCCAGCTGAGGGGACACGAGAGGGGTCAGAAGAGCAACAAACACCCACATGCAACAGGGTTTGATACATAGGCAACCCGATGGTACAAGATGTATGTGGCACTGTTTAGCTTTGACTAGCACCCCTGCAAACATTATCGTGGCATGCCAACAGCCATACCCAGGTTATCCGAGCATGCTAAAACTCACCTTAACCTACAATGCAAACGCCTGCCTTACCCTACGATGCCAACACACACCTTATCCAATTATGCAAACACACACCTTATCCTACCATGCCAACACTCACCTTATCCTAGCATGCCAACAAGATACAATATTTGTATATGCCATTTGCAACAAGTACAATGTTGCAAATGCTTACTCCCCAGTTCCACTACGATGCAAATGCCCGCCTTATCCTAGCATGCCAACACCCACCATATCCTAGCATGCCAACACTCACCTTATCCTAGCATACCAACACTCACCTTATCCTAGCATGCCAACACCCACCATATCCTAGCATGCCAACACTCACCTTATCCTAGCATACCAACACTCACCTTATCCTAGCATGCCAACACTCACCATATCCTAGCATGCCAACACTCACCTTATCCTAGCATGCCAACACTCACCTTATCCTAGCATGCAAACACTCATCTTATCCTAGCATGCATTTCACGTGGTGAAGGTGGTGAGTGAATGAATATATGCACCGGTATGGCGGCGTGGAGAGGGGGTGAGTAGGGAGATATTTTTTGTTGACTGCACGCACCAATACTTGTTACTGACTGGCTTGCTTTGTTTTGATGTGTTTGGATGGATGGAGAAAGACTTTTTACTTGTTTTGGAACAAAGGATGGACGCAGAACTGGAAACTTTGTTTGTAGCGAGTCAACGATGCATTTTTTTGCTGGTTCATAGTCACCATCCACTTTACTAGCATGCCAACAGGTGTACCCCCTACCCACCTCATTCTAGCAGGCTAACCTAAGCTTAACCTACCCTATCCTGGCATACTAACAGCTGTAACCACCTTGTCCTAGCATACTAGCATGGTGACAATGTACTAACCTTGTCGTAGCAGGGTTTTTCACAGGGCAACATCTCCTTGACTCTACTGCCCATAGAGGCCTCCACCAAGCGGATGGAGCGGACTAGCTCGGCCAGCTCACCAGGCTCCAGCGATGCCGCGTGGTCGCTGCCCTTCCACATCTTGTCCAGGGTCACATGACGCTCCACCACCTTGGCGCCCAACGCCACCGCCGCTACCGTGATGCTGACCCCGGATTCGTGGCCCGAATATCCAATAGGAATGTCCGGGAATTCCTTCTGGTATTCCTGCAAGAGATCTTTCACGGTCACCAAGACTGCACTCACTAGCAACTGTCCCTGATAAGGTCACACATGACTCACAATTTACTAGGAATACGAGACATTCCAGGTGGGTTGGGGGGGGGGGGTATAGCATTGGCGTCTTACGGCGATGACTCTGAGGTTGACGTTCTCGGGGTCCAGGGGGTAGGCGCTGGTGCACTGGAGGATGCAGAAGTTTGGGTTGTGCTCCTTGACCGTCTTGTAGACGCGCTGCATGGTCTCCATAGACTGCATCCCACTGGACACCAACATGGGACGTCCTGAGTCACAAACACACCGCTAAGTTAGTATTACTGCTGGCCTACCATCACCGTTAGCCCAGCTTAGCAATACTGCTAGAATAGCAGCAATGTAGGCTTAGCAGCGCTCACCTTTCTTGGCAGTCTTTGCAAGGTAGGGGAAGTTGTTGGTGTCTCCTGAACCGACCTTGAAAAACGGCACGTTTAGCTCTTGGAGGAAGTCCACAGCCATCTGAGGAAGACAAAAATCATTTTATTCCCACAACTACCGGCTAAACAACTATGGTCTTGTGATCCTGTGACAGCTCATTTGCATAAAGAATGTGCATGAATCCGATGAATTTTTTTTGTTTCAAGTATTTTCACAGTATTGTTTAATAAATTCATACTGCGGGAGGGAATGGAGAGTAAGCATTCCAATACTTGTTGCAAATGGCCAATAGCAAGCTTGTATCTCAAAGGGGTTCACAAGCCACATATGTAGTCTTGTCATAACAGTATAATTATTTGCAGTTATTTTAGCTCAACTTATTATCAACAAGAAGGGCTAAAAGCTTGGATTTGGGAACACAAAAACAAAAACACTGTTGAAGACTGGGAGAAACTCTGAAAAAAACTCAAAATGATGCCGGCAAAGGAGGTTTAACATTTCCTCATTTCCACACAACAATTTCTTTATTAAATATTATTATTTAATTAAAATAAAAAGCTTATACCTCATCCATTCCAGACGCCGTGAAGAAGATGCCGACCTCTTTGGCGTACTTCTGCAGCTCCCTGTACTGCTCGTGGCTGAACTCCAGGTGGCGCTTGTGATCTCCGTAAGTCGCCCCCCAGGAGTGCTTGGAGTTGTAGGGCCGCTCTAACGCGAGTTTGTTGAACTTGTGCTCGAGTTCGCTCTTCTGAAACTTGGCACAGTCCGCCCCACAGTCCTGCAGAGCAGGTTCACCATGAGGAAAGGTTAGTTACACAAAGGAGTCAGCGACAGCTAACCCTAACCCTCTTAATCGTAGAATAAATGCATCTAAAATACATACAGAAAACACATACATACTAATGATTTAGTAGTGCAGCGATACTTGAGGATGTCCAAAAGAACGTTAAGAACGAAGGCATGCAAGGCGACAGCCAGCACGTCGGGAGCAGTTAGGGTTAGTCAGAGACACCTCGACACTTGGCTAGGAGGAGCCAGGGAATCGGGGACACATGTTTATGTTGTACTTCTAGGATACATGTTTCTGTTGTACTACTAGGATACATGTTTCTGTTGTACAACTGGGATGCATGTTTCTGTTGTACTACTAGGATACATGTTTCTGTTGTGCTACTAGGATACATATTTATGTTGTACTACTAGGATACATGTTTCTGTTGTACTACTAGGATGCATGTTTATGTTGTACTACTAGGATACATGTTTCTGTTGTACTACTAGGATACATATTTATGGTGTACTATACATGTTTTGTACTAGGATGGGGACACATGTTTCAGTTGTACTCTACGAATGCCTTTCTTAACCGGGCCGTCAATAAACACTTTGAAAAAAACGTTAGATACAACTCAAGAATCACTAATGACCACGTCACTATGAACTATGGAGGCACTGGTGGGAAAGACGCTACCGCTCTGTCAGATGTATTGACAGAGCGGTGGACATGGGAAATAGGAGTGGATCAGCATGCCTTGTTGCTACACACTGCCGTCCGCTGGCTTTCCCAGGGGAAGGTTTTGGCCCGACTGTATGGGTTGAGAGAACTCAAAACGTACCCGATAAGAGAGAATTCTACATATGCGGAATTGATTGCAGATGAAACTCGCGTAGGCTACTCTCATAACAACCACTTGTGGTTGAGGGATGCAGAGCAGCGGTCCCCAACCACCGGGCAAACATATCACATTATAGGCTAGTTATGTGGGAATTATGCCGTGAGTTAGAGTGTAACAGTAAGTTAGAGTAAGAGTGCCGTGACTGAAAAAAAGGTTGAGAAACGCTGCAGACGTTAATGTAGTACAAGGACACATGCTTATGCTGTTCTGTCCTATGGTTTCGGTACTTGTTCAGTGATAACAGATATAGGTCCCTATGAGACCTTGTATATAGTAGGCGTTTGGTTAATAGACCTACACAAACAAAAAATAGTCGCGCTGCTTGCACATAGACAAATAAACCATAGTCGCTAGTGGACGGCCATTGATATTGCATTACAGTCATTTAGCAAACGCGTTTGTCCAAGTGACTTACAACATAAGAATGGCCGTTTAAATGTATTCATGCACACGTATATTCTAAGGGTGAAGAGGAGCCGACAGATATATCAAAAGCTAGATAATCAAAGCTAAACGTTGGGATGAGACTTTACCTTTGACATCTTAATCATTTTCTTGGCAATCTCGATGTCTCCCTGGTGGTTTTGCCCGATCTCAGCAATAATAAAGCAGGGGTTTGAGCCCCCGACCATCCGCCCAGGACACAGTTCAAACTTTAAAGGCATTTTGGTGAAGATAGAGACCGTTTAAAGGCGAGTATCGGTAGTTTACAATGATGTCTGTAGTAGACGGCAGAAAGACTCACGGAAGCGGAAGTGTTGTACATCCGGGAACGTCCCTTTCCAAATACATGTCAAGACACACACAGCAGTGTGGTTCCGCCCCCATGTTGAATCCTCATTTGAAAATGCTTTGATCGGTATTTACACAAAACGACATCCGGTTCATAATCGTAAATCGTAACCGGTACTACAATGCATTTTCAACATTTCAAACTTTTAAACCTTAAAGTAGCGCTCAGAAAGAGAAGGACTTCGTGCGTGTTAGGGTAGTTTAAACATTAGACTATGTTAACAGAGACAGGTGCGTTCTCGCACTAAATCCTAAACCAAAGGGTTTGCAGGGGTTTGAGCCGCCGACCATCCTGCCGGGACACAGTTCAAACTCCAGGGGCAAAAATAGATTTAATGGTATTTATATATATCGTTAATGATACTATTATGACCACTTTTAGACAAAAGTATCTGTTGAAGTGCCACATTTTAGAATTTTGGTTCACAATTGTTAATGACTATATTTGATAAGAAGAGAATAGATGTATTGTGCTCTGTTGTGAAGGTGGATATAGTACAGGAGGAGAATGTTCCAGAGATGTATGTCAGCTAGCTCTAATGTACTGCAACCCATGGAGAGAGAGTGAGAGAGAGAGAGAGAGAGAGAGAGAGAGAGAGAGAGAGAGAGAGAGAGAGAGAGAGAGAGAGAGAGAGAGAGAGAGAGAGAGAGAGAGAGAGAGAGTGATGGGGAGAGTGAGAGTGATGGGGAGAGAGAGAGAGAGAGAGAGAGAGAGAGAGAGAGAGTGATGGAGAGATTGAGAGTGATGGAGAGAGAGAGAGAGAGAGAGAGAGAGAGAGTGATGGAGAGACAGGGAGCAAGAGAGAGAGAGCGATGAGTGTGATCGAACGAGATAAGGGCGTAGTGTATAAACAAAGGATAAGAACAAGTAGGGGGAGAACACAAGACAAACCAAAAGGAGGGAGAGAGAGAAAGGGAGAGGGAGGGTGGGAGGCAGGGAGAGGGAGGGTGGGAGGCAGGGAGAGGGGGAGAGAGAAAGGGAGAGGGGGGGTGGGAGGCAGGGAGAGGGGGAGAAATAAAAATGGAAAAGATAGGTTGGTGTTGGTGAGCGAGACCTCCTCCTCCACCTCTGCTCTGCAGCTGAGGCCAGCCAAGAGACACTTCACCTAGCACCCACACACACATGGAGCCGCCAGCCAGCACACACACACACATGGAGCCGCCAGCCAGCACCCACACACACATGGAGCCGCCAGCCAGCACACACACACACATGGAGCCGCCAGCCAGCACCCACACACACATGGAGCCGCCAGCCAGCACACACACACACATGCGCACACACATGCACACACACAGAGGAGGACGCATGCTTGCTTGTGTCGCAAATACACACAAAAACACAAACATACACACACTTACTTGTGTCACACACACACACACACACACACACACACACACACACGAAGAAAGCATTTCACATTAAACTTAATCTCACATTAGAACAAGTGAATTTCCTTTCATGTTGATTTTTTAAGCGATAGTTTTACGTTGTGTTTATTGCATTCTGAATCGTTATACATCAATTAAGCATTCGCCTACTGCGTTGTTCTCTTCGTCATTTAGATGGTAGGCCTATACATTTTTGCACATAAAAAAATACTAAAGACTAATTTGCCTTTTTAAAAGTACCTTAATTTTAGAACCGAGGAGGTAGTAGGAAAAGATGAAAATCAGGATTTATTGAAATGGTAAGATCGGCGTCACTTTATGCACATAGCAAAGGTCTACATTCCTAGGCTGCAGGCTACACACTTACGAAACAGCAGCCTATTATAAATACATAAAACATAGGGTATGGCTTTTAATTGAGAGAAAACCCCCTTTAGTGTGTGTGCGTGCACGCACACACGCACACACACACACACACACACACACACACACACACACACACACACACACACACACACACACACACACACAACCCCAGGTTAATGGGAACCCTAGCAAGCCGTGTGGGTGCCTTTCTCTATTAGTCAAGCTTCACATGCCCAAAAAACAGGACTAGAAAACAGGGATAGAGATCCTGTGCATTTTTATATCGTGACTTCCACCTGTTTCCTTGACACTCATTACGCTACACACGATACTGAGCCTCGTTGACTCACAGAACAACGTCAATCACCATGGCAACATCATATTTGGAGGATGCGAGGGTGTGTGTTATTACGTTATTAAGAATTCTTTCCAAAAATGTTTAATGACGATTTCACCATTTTTATTTGAAAGACAGCACTGCTGCATACACGACTGCATAAGAAAGCAATGTTTAAGAACCCATTTACCTATTAAGAAACAACTATATCCCATTGTGTATAATTACAAAATAATATGAAGTAAATATGTCAATACCATTGTCATCCCTGATATAATAAAGGGGGGGGGAAAGCTGATTGTGCGTCTTCCACAATTTTTTTTAAAATTGTAATCTGAATACAAGCCCATTGAGTAAATAATCTGTTGGAGTAAAAAGTGCATTTTCCAGGGGCAATGTGTACGAAAGTTTAAAAGATTAAAAAAAAATAGCAAAAATTGTCAACAGAATGTGAAGAACTTTTACCAACTATGTTACACACCTCTGGTGAAACAGTCACTGCACTCTCTGTTTGTACTGGCTCAACCTTACTTAAAAATAGCTCCAATAACTTTAGATTAGAATAATAACAACCTTGTGGTTCTATAAATGAGAATGACTTGACTACTAGTCACAATAAGCCCCACCCCCACCACCAGTCACGCTGCACGGGCCGCTAGGCCAGCATGGAGGCGGTGAGGCTGGCGTCCTCCGCGGCGTCCTCCTTCAGCGTGCGGCCAACCAGCTGGTTCATCTCCTCGGGGGGCACACCCTTGGGCTCGCCCACCTTCACCGCCAGCATGTCCATGGTCAGCGGAGTGCCGGCGGGAATCGCCGTCTTGCACACAACACACTTCCCTAGCTAGAAGACAGAAAGTAAAAACCTCAGTGAAACACAGAGCAGAGGGCTGGGGTGGGGGAGCCTAATATTGCTCTCTGTAGTGTTTAGGCCAGAGCCTTCGGGGCAAATAATGCTGAACAGAAAATACAAAAATATTTTCATTCCAAGGTGTCTTTAACTGCTTGGTGACTAACATTATTGTTCGCCGAGCCTGCTCCATAAGTCACCTTATTGTCCTCCAAGCCTGCATGGTGACTCACCTTATCGTGGCAAACCTTCTCACACGGCATCATCTGCTTGACGTTGGAGCCGAAGGATTTCTCCACCAATCGGATGGCTTGCACCAACTCAGCCAGCTCTTTGGGTTCCAGGGACGCCTCGTGGTCGTTGCCCTTTAACTTTTTGTCCATGGTCACGTGGCGCTCCACCACTTTCGCTCCCATTCCAACCGCGGCCACCGTGATGTATATTCCCCTCTCGTGTCCCGAGTATCCCAAGGGAATGTCGGGGAACTTCTTCCGGAATTCCTTTGGGGATCAAATAAAATGAGGACAGGAGAGTTTTACTCATGTGACCAGAAGTTCTACAAGCACATTCCTAGCCGCCATATTGATCCTTCTTGACCAAAAATGAGTTATTATTAATATATAATTGTGATACTGACTAATAACACTGAAGGTATTCTGTTCACTGTTGTGGGTTATGGAAAACACATAGTTACCCTAGTTACTGTCGAACCAAGCGATAGTTTTAAGATCAACACATTATAAACATATTTTAAGGTATTCAAAGTGTTATCCTAAACCGATTAGTATTAGTCTCACAGCGATGACTCTGAGGTTGACGTTCTCGGGGTCCAGGGGGTAGGCGCTGGTGCACTGGAGGATGCAGAAGTTTGGGTTGTGCTCCTTGATAGTCTTGTAGACGCGCTGCATGGTCTCCATAGACTGCATCCCACTGGACACCACCATGGGACGTCCTGGCACAAGACAGGTGAGTAATCGATTACAAAAAGTACAACTTTAAACCGCTTCTAATCAGTTTTGTGTTGTATTTTTTTATTAAATTTCACAGATGTCAACAACAATTCATGGGTAGGCCCGATACCTTTCTTGGCCGTGGCGACGAGATAAGGGAAGTTGTTGGCGTCGCAAGAAGCAACTTTGAAGAAAGGCACATCGAGCTCATGGAGGAACTCGACGGCCATCTGTGGGAAACGGTGATTTAAATGGTTCATATGAATGGGAATATGAAAAAAGCGCTGAAGTTTATTCATTAAAAAAAAGTAGAACAAATAACATTTTAGCCTATATCTTGGAGTAAGACTCAACTGACGAACAGCTAAAATAATATTGTACCTCGTCCATCCCGGAAGCTGTCATGAAGATGCCGACCTCTTTGGCGTACTTCTGCAGCTCCCTGTACTGCTCGTGACTGAACTCCAGGTGGCGCTTGTGATCTCCGTAAGTCGCCCCCCAGGAGTGCTTGGAGTTGTAGGGCCGCTCTAACGCGAGTTTGTTGAACTTGTGCTCGAGTTCGCTCTTCTGAAACTTGGCACAGTCCGCCCCACAGTCCTGCAGAGCAGGTTCACCATGAGGAAAGGTTAGTTACACAAAGGAGTCATCTCCTGCCGATTAGAGGATGTGAAGAGGAGAAGGGAAAGGAGGAGAACAAAAAGAGGATAGGGGAGAAGATGGGGGAACAAAAACACGTTCTAGACTTTTTTTTAAAACTTTTAAACCTTAAAGTAACACGGACTTCGTGCGTGTTAGAATAATTTAAACATTAGACTAAGTTAACAGAGACAGGTGCGTTCTCGCAAGACTAAATCCTAAACTAAAGGGTTTTTCCGTTTAATGCGAAAAGGCGACGAGCACATGTCACACATGAGAACACACCGCAGCTGCGTTGGCCAGCATTTCAATTGTATTTATTTATTTATTAAACCTAAAAATGTATATATACATAATTTGTTTGACTTGGCCCTAACTGTAGCGGTACTTTACCTTTGCCATCTTAATCATTTTCTTCGCCATCTCGATGTCTCCCTGGTGGTTTTGCCCAATCTCAGCAATAATAAAGCAGGGGTTTGAGCCGCCGACCATCCTGCCGGGACACAGTTCAAACTCCAGGGGCATGGTGGTGGTGGTTTTGGTGCTCTGGCGGTACACTACGGGTGAATTGACACGCTGAGGTGCAGGTGATGAGCAGATCATATGGAGGATTGGTCAGCCGCGCAATTCCCCTTTATATTGGACTACGGTAGTAACCACACCCACACGCCCCCACACCTGTGCACATACACTAAAACGAGTTTGTTGAGGTTGTTAAGGGACAAACGTATCCGTGTGTGTGTGTCGTGCCAGGATTTGCACATATGTAAATCAGCTACGCGCTTTGCAATTGTATCTTTTGTATTTGTGGAAAACAACAAAGGGTAAAAGGGTCAAATACAAAATATCTCAAGAAAATATCTCCTTTCCTTAATTTCCCTCGGGATTAATAAAGTTTCTTGAATCTTGAATTTCTTGAATCTTGAACCAGGCCTAGGGACCTGGTGGAAGTATGCCAAATCAAAAATAACTTAACAAAGCTAGGCTAAAAGGAAAACTAAACCATCAAGCTTTCCCAAATACCGAGTAGCAGCGGTTGCAACAAGCTGTTGACCAACTAACCTACTCTAGCCAAAAGTACATGGGTGGCATACCCCCTCTAACCTAGGGCATTTAACAATGAGTTACCTATGTTGTTGTAAATGTAAAGAGGTGGGGCAGTGCGCGCACCGTTCCATGTGACCTGATAAGTGTGATCTGCAAGGTAGGAGGTGAACCAGGATAACGTCTTGGGACTCATGTTTCATCTGTGGTGTTAGCACAATGCAGTAATGAAGCACCGCATCTACAGCAGTTATTGGGATGGCTGAAGGGGGACACACCTTCGGTTAACACCTTTGTTAACGTTTATGGCCGTAACGTTGGTGTTAAGTGGGGCATTGACTTATGCAGGGGTGGCACACACAGGACCTACGTGGTGTAAATGTAAAGAGGTGGATTTATATTTGATATGAAGAGAATAGATGTATTGTGCTCTGTTGTGAAGGTGGATATAGTACAGGAGGAGAATGTTCCAGAGATGTATGTCAGCTAGCTCTAATGTACTGCAACCCATGCACGCACACTGAAATCTGGGAGATCAGGGTGTTTCACATTATGTTGCATGGTTTTCGACTCAAAACCGGCCAGCCGTAATAAGCTCTAAAAAAAACCTCATGTATTGTTTAGTATCACCGTTACAAAACAGAAAACAGGGCCGTTTTGAGTTTCTTGCCCCTGGTAGTTCAGTGGTGCTGGTGCTTTTAGTGTTACTATGGCATAACGTAGAAAATGATTGACGACCGAAGGTGTGTCCCCCTTCAGCCATCCCAATAACTGCTGTAGATGCGGTGCTTCATTACTGCATTGTGCTAACACCACAGATGAAACATGAGTCCCAAGACGTTATCCTGGTTCACCTCCTACCTTGCAGATCACACTTATCAGGTCACATGGAACGGTTCCCTGTCCAGACCCTGCACCCTGGACACCGGAGTCCCTCAAGGCTCAGTATTGGGACCCCTTCTGTTTTCTCTTTACACTAAATCGCTAGGCTCTGTAATCACATCTCATGGCTTCTCCTATCACTGCTATGCAGATGACACTCAACTGTTTCTCTCCTTTCCCCCCTCAGAAACCCAAATAGCAACACGCATCTCTAAATGCCTGGCCGACATCAGCAGATGGACAACCGCCAACCACCTGAAGCTCAACCTTGACAAGACTGAGCTCCTCTTCATACCGGGGAAAGACTGCCCTCAGATGGACCTACTGGTCACCATCGAGAACACCCAAGTCTCCCCCTCAACCACAACAAGAGACCTTGGTGTGGTGGTAGATGACCAGCTGTCCTGCAATGCCAACGTCACCGCGGTGGCCCGATCTTGCAGAATTGCCCTCTACAACATCCGCAGGATCCGGCCCTTCCTCACACGTGAAGCGGCGCAGATCCTGGTCCAAGCGCTCGTCATCACCCGCCTCGACTACTGCAACTCTCTCCTGGCGGGACTCCCCGCCTCTGCAACCAAGCCCCTCCAACGCATCCAGAACGCAGCAGCACGCCTGGTATTCAACCTACCGAAATTCTCCCACGTGACCCCTCTCTTCCGCGATCTCCACTGGCTTCCGGTAAATGCTCGCATCAAATTCAAGACTCTGGTGCTGACCTTTAGGGCAGTCAATGGAACTGCCCCAGCCTACCTCCAGGCGTTGGTCAAACCCTACATCCCAGCCAGAGCGCTCCGCTCAACTTCTGCCAGGCGACTTGTTCGACCTTCACTAATGTCAACCAAACATCGCTCGTCCAAGACCCAGCTCTTCACGGCTCTGGCTCCACAGTGGTGGAATGAACTCCCGTCTCATGTCAGGACGGCAGAGTCCCTCGCCAGCTTCCGCAAGAGACTCAAGACCCACCTGTTCAGAGTCCACCTGGACTCTCCTTGAACCCTCCTTCTCCTTTGTGAAACCCCTAAACTTGCTTAAGTCCTGACATTAATAGCTCTTAGCATGTTGTATATGTTAGCAAGTGTATATCCTTAATGTTGATAACACGCTCTTATCACAGCTACTTAAGCAGGTGACCTAGCAGTACGAAATTGTGTTATTCATCTTGTCAATATGAATACTTGTGAACTGCTGTATTTTTATGTTTGCGTACCCCAGTGTTATGCTATTGTCTGCTTCAACTAATGTACACCTTCGGATGTACAAGTCGCTTTGGATAAAAGCGTCTGCCAAATGCCCTAAATGTAAATGTAAATGTGTGGTCTAGCAGATTTGATAGTCAACTATTACCGTATTGACCCGAATATAAGACGGGTTTTTTTTCCAAGAAAAAAATCTGAAAAAGAGGGGTCGTCTTATAATCGGGGTTTAGACTTTTCGATGTACCGTAATTGCACATGTAATTGCGCAACAACAGATCGCGCCAAACGACTGTTCCGAGACACCGCGCGACACTTAAAGTAACTCAAAGTCTTAAAGTAACAGTACATAAAAACAGTTACCTGGAGAGATAGAAATGGAGAGACACCGCGACCAACTTGAAAAAAGTGGCTCAAAAGTAGGGCAAGTTAATAAACAGGAGAGACGAAGTTACGATGCCAATTTTAAGACAATGGTGATAAACGAAGCAGAGACATCAGACACCTGTCATTGCGACACAGGACAAGCCCAGCGCCTGCCCTTAGTGGACACTTGACTGAGCCAGTCAAAACCTAGTGACCTAGTGATCATACCGGGCGAATGACAAGCCAGCTGCAGGTGTTGGATGTGGTCGTTAACAAACCATTCAAGGTTCATCTGCACAAGAGATCCACAGAGTGGCTCCTGGCTGCTAATCACGCACTGACACCGTCTGGAAAAATCCAAAAGCCTGCAGTACGTTTGCTCTGTGAATGGATCTTGCAAGCATGGGCTTACGTTTCCCCAGAAAGCATTAATGGGTTTAAGAAATGTTGCGTATCAAATGCCATGGATGGCAGCGAGGATGACGTGATGTGGGAGGGACGGGGAGCAGACACCGTGAGTGACGATAGCGGGAGTGAGAGGAACAACCAGCGACGTAGAAGACGAGCTGAATGAGAAGACGTGATGTGACCAATAGACTGATGTTCTGTTTCATTGCTCTACTATTTGATTGCACTACTGTTTTATTGCACTACTGTTTCATTGCAATCTATCTAGCCTGTTTTGTTTTTGTTTGCCAAGTTAGGCAAATTTGAACACAATGTGTGATGTGCGTTATCATTATTTTCCCAAAAAAATATTTTCTTTATAAAAAAAATATTTGGTCTTCAAAAAAAAAAAGGATATTTTTTTCCAAAAAAGAGTCTTGAAAAAGAGGGGTCGTCTTATAATCGGGGTCGTCTTATATTCGGGTCAATACGGTATATCGACCCCTCCCCCTCAATTGGGTTTGCATTCCTTATCTCTCCATGATGGAGAGATAAGGAATGCTGGATATAAAAGAGACAGATGGAGACTCCATCTGTCTCTTTTATATCCAGCATTTAGTTTGATACTGCTGTAAAACATCAACGTAGGGCATTGCATGGGATATCATTTTGGTAATGATTGGAGGCAACAGTTTGTCTATTTACAACCTAGCAATGCCAAACCAAGAGTGTAGGATTGTACATTTTGAGGGCTGTTGGAGGATGTTGGTATTAAACACAGCAGGCCAACACATAGTGGAAAACCTTTGCACGGTAAATACTATGCAGCTATTTATGGAATGAATTGTGTGGCCCATTTACCTTTTTTAGGCCCAGCTGCAACAACATTCCTGCATGGCATACCATATCGGCCTCACCCCTCATGCAGTGATAAGGTCACTCCAGGATAGCTTTCTTCGTCTCCAATAGGCATTCCACACCCAAGACAAATGTCAAGAGATAAAATCTGGTTTACTGGAAATGGTGCCATGCCCCTTCCATCACTCAATATTCCAACAAGTAAAGCGGCCGTGATGGTCTGTTACAACACGCAACACGGTGTTCAAAACCCGGTAAAGTGGGATCCTGTGTGCACCGGAACAAGAACAGAGTCAACACAGGGGTCAAGATGCAATAATAACATGTATTTGTGGAAAACAACAAAGGGTAACAGACAGGACTAACTCAAATACAAAATATCTCAGGAACCAGGCCTAGGGACCTGATGGAAGTATGCCAAAACAAAAATAACTTAACAAAGCTAGGCTAAAAGGAAAACTAAACCATCAAGCTAGGTTTCCCTTTCCCAAATACCGAGTAGCAGCGGTTGCAACAAGCGGTTGACCAACTAACCTACTCTAGCCAAAAGTACATGGGTGGCATACCCCCTCTAACCTAGGGCATTTAACAATGAGTTACCTATGTGGTGTAAATGTAAAAAGGTGGGGCAGTGCGCGCTGTTAAAGTTTATGGCCGTAACGTTGGTGTATACTGAACTCTGTGCAGAGCTTCAGAACAAATCCAGTGGCGTGTCCAGACTTTTTGGACGGGAGGCCCAAGTGGGGCATTGACTTATGCAGGGGTGGCACACACAGGAGATATCAATTGAGTGTGATTCCCCTGGCTTTTTTATTGCCTCCTACATGGTTTAGACACAAGTCTGTTTTAATCAATAGTAGAGTTATCGTTAAGCAAATGTAATCATCATATAATACTGCAAAAGGGACTGACATCCTTGATATGAACAATGTGCCTCCAGAGCATAAAGAACAGGGCCAACTGATAGCCTCCCCTACGCCTGCTGGCGCGTGTGCAACTTATTCTCTATCTAAGTTTTTGGCACACCCTTTATTTGTACAAAGGTTTGGTTTACTCATCAGTTTGGAATACTTGTCAAACAGCTTAAACATTTCTGTGTATCTATCGATGTACTGTGTATATATACATATATATATATATATATATATATATACGTATATATATATAGGAGGAGGAATTTTGGACCATTCCTCTTTACAAAACAGTTTCAGTACAGCAATATTCTTGGCATGTCTGGTGTGAATCGCTCTCTTGAGATCATGCCATAGCATCTCAATCGGGTTGAGGTCAGGACTCTCCAGAAGGCGTATTTTCTTCTGTTGAAGCCATGCTGTTGTTGATTTACTTCTGCGCTTTGGGTCATTGTCTTGTTGCATCACCCATCTTCTGTTGAGCGTCAATTGGTGGACAGATGGCCTTAAGTTCTCCTGCAATGTCTTGGTAAACTTGGGAATTCATTTTTCCGTTGATGATAGCAATCTGTCCAGGCCCTGAGGCAGCAAAGCAGCTCCATACCATGATGCCCCCTCCACCATACTTCACAGTTGGGATGAGGTTTTGATGTTGGTGTGCTGTGCCTTTCTTTCTGCACACATAGTGTTGTGTATTCCTTCCAAACAACTCAACTTTGGTTTCATCTGTCCACAGAATATTTTGCCTGTGGAACATCCAGGTGCTCTTTTGCAAACTTCAAACGTGCAGCAATGTTTTTTTTGGACAGCAGTTGCTTCCTCCATCAACAACATCGCTGCATAACCTTCCAAAAGTCAGTCAAGACGATGTGGTTCAACTAGTGAATGAACACTCTAGAGCAGGGGTGGCCAACCAGTCAGAGGTTAAGAGCCAAAAATGTTACTATGTTACTGCAAAGAGCCACATCATACACACAGTCACAGATGCGCACCCACCCACCCCCTCTCCTTCTCTCTTTTGTTCTCAGCCTTTCTCTGTGCTCCCTCACTGTTTGGCTAATTCATGGGAGGATATTTCATTTGGAGTTTTATTTTATTGTCTTTGATTTTGATTGGCTAAAAGTACGCATGCAGAGAGTGATTGGCTTAGATAGAAATGGGGGCGGGCTTATGGAACGTAATCTGGGTGGTAGGGGAACGGAATGACAGTTATAGAGTGATACGGGAGTTGGTAAGTTGAGCTCTGAATGATTGTGTATGTTGAGTCTGTTAGTTCGTTCACTGGTGATTATTTGCATGTACTAATAGATCGATGTGTTTTGTCAGTTTTACAATCTGTTAATGAAGGGAGAAAAAACCAAAACGAATTGTGTCAAGTCTCATCATTTCACCCGAACTGCCGGAGTAAGCAGAAGATCTTCACCCATTCAGCTAGCTAGAGGGAGAGCTGAACAATTGTAAAACACCCGCTGACGACCAGCCTGAAGAGGACGGACCGTCAGCTAGCTAAGAAGAACAAACACGGTTGGACGCAACAGGAGCTCCGGGAGGACAAGTACCCATTCACCGGAGGCGAGAGCAAGCTAAAACCTGGTCAGGTTAGTGACGCAGCCGCCAGCCGGCAACAGAGCCGTGGAGCCCGCAACTGTAGCTAACTAACTACCTGCTAGCTAGCGTAGCATTAGCCAACTAAGCTAGCGTTAGCTCTGTTGTCGCAATAGCACAACAGGCGCGCGGTAGGGCTTATAGTACTCAAAGCTACAGCTAGCTAGGCAGGTAAGGAGTGTAAGAATCCGCAGCTAGCTTCAGCTAGCTAGCCCAACTGTAAGAATCCACAGCTAACTAAGCTAACCTACAAGACCCACCAAGAAAGGAATTGTGAGCTAATAGCAGCTATTCAGAGAGCTACCCACACCCAGCACTCATTCTCCGTGACTCTATTGACTGTTTGCATTTAAAAAATTTAAAAAAAAATAAAAATAAAAAAATAAAAAAATAGGTTTGTGTGTACCTCGGTATTAAGTCGTCGGGGGGAGGAAAATCCTCTCCCACTTTATTATTTTATTTTAGCAGTATCCCTGGGAGGACCCCACGGTGAACCTGGTTCCGCTGCCGAAGACTAGGTAAGGAAGTGCAGGGACCAGTGCAAATCAGCTCAGGGAGTCAGAGAGGGCTGAAGATAAGATAGAAAGACGAAACAGGTACACACAGTTTATTTCTGAGTCACAGGCAAAATGGAGGCACTGAAGATTGAAAGGGAAAAATTGGCAGTCACTTTTGAGAGAGGATATCGCCATATCATCAGGTCAGTGGCATTAATGGGCGAAAATGACATGAAACGCGAGTGGATGGCGCTCCTGTCAAACGCGAAAGACCTAGACTCTGCAAACGACAATTATGAGGTAGGTTTGCGGGCCAAAGCAAGTCAGGAACCTGAGGCAGGTAACAGTCAGCTTCTTCAAGACATCACCAATGCCGCTGAGGAGAGCGCTCAGAAGGTTGAACAGGTCGGTCACGTCATAAAGGCCAACATGTGGACAAGGTTCGCGGGAATCAAACTTTCATCCGCAATTAGACGAGCAGAACGGAGTCACGAAGGCGCGAAGAGGATCAGTCTAGAAGAGGCAACCCATGACATTTGTAAAGAACGAAGCGCACTCACAGAGAACCTCATCATCAAAGCGCGAAGTCTGTTATCAAGCTGGGAGGAGTGGATCCCTGTAGTTGAGGCGTGCAGCACGAGAAAGTCGCTAGAGGAGCTGGAGGACAAAAGGGATGAACTTTGGGAAAAGTGTGTGACTGAGTTTGGAAGAATTGAGAAGAAAAATACTGACAAAATGGCCGACAAGGCCGCCGCAGCAAAGCAAATAGCCACCGACGCTCTCGCCGAAGATGAGAGGAAAAGGGCAGACGCTCTCGCCGAAGAAGAGGCCAAAGATCGAACGACAGATAAAGAAAACAAAGAAGCTATTGCCAAGCTGGAAAGGAAAGCCGCTGAGGTAAGACTGAGGTCAGCTGATAGCGTGGCCGAGTTTGAGAAAGAGACAGCGAAAGTGAAATTGGAGGCCGAAGGAGAGATCGCTGATGCAAGGCAGAAGGCGGCCGTGATTGAGTTGAAGGCAGCAGAAATAGCCGCTCAAGAGCGCGCCAAGCTACTGGAGGCTCAGCGGGAGGCATGGGAACAAGCCCGGGAGGCAGGGCTGGAGAGCGCCACATCTGGAGGCAACCGCACTGGAGCCATCTCCAGGATCAAACTCCCTCCAACAAGGCTTCCCGTGTTCAGCGGGTGTATGAGAGATTTTCATCGCTGGCGGAAAGATTGGGAAAGCCTGCAGCGGCAGGGAGACCCATCGGGGTCGCCAGAGGTGAAGAAACTCCACCTCCTCGAGAGCATAGACCGGAAGGTTTTCGAGGAGCTCAAACTCTCGAGCTACCGCTCAGCGGAAGACGTATTCAAAGCCTTGGAGAATCGGTTTGGAGACAAGGCAACCATCGCGCTGCAAATTATTGAGGAATTGGAAAGAATACCGGCGGTAAAAGGAAACCAGCCGAGGAAAGCGATCGACCTTATTCAGGCAGTGGAAAGAGCCCTCATGGACCTGACAGACTTAGGAGAAGTGGGCGCTATGAAGAACCCACTTGTACTTAAAGCCATCGAGAGCAAACTGCCAGATCGTGTGCAGGAAGGCTGGATTACCTTTGTAACCGAACCCGAAAACCAAATCACCCCAGACAAGCAATTCGATGCTCTTCTTCTGTTTCTGAAAAGGCAGGAAGTAATCCTCGAAAGGATGGCGCGAGTCCGAGGCTCCACAGAAACCTCTGAAAGAGCACCAGAGAAGCCAGTCAGATGGGAGAAGAAGGCGTTCACAAGGGCCACGGAAAAAGACTCACCGGTAAATAAAGAAGAAGAGGAACATCAAGGTGAGACCAGAGTCACGGGCAGGAGCTCGGAAAGAAGAGAAGAGTGTGACATCTGTGGAAGCGATCAGCACGGTGGCAAAATATTCTTCTGCCGAAAGTTCAAGAGTCTCAGTCTGGCAGAGAAACGAGCCATAGCAAAGCAAAGCAAAGCCTGTCAGAAATGTTTGGGCATGCACGGCGCCGACGGAGAGTGTAGTAACCGGTACCTGTGCAGAACGTGTAAGCAGAATGAAGGAGGAGCGAGTCATCACTACCTTCTGTGTCCCAAGTGGAGTGAGGGAAAGAAGACAGGGCCAGGGCTCTCTGATAAGCAGCGGGAAGTCCTGGACTCTTTGGGGCTCAACCCTGAACAGGAAAAGAGGGTGAAGGACGCATTCACCAGTAAGGCTTCGATGACGCTGAGCACGGGCGCAGAAGGCGGAAGTCTCTTCGCGGAGAATGGGCCAGAGGAACATCCAGTACTAATGATGATATTGACAGTCAAAACAGAAGCAGGTCATGCCCTGGGAACCCTCATAGACCTCGCCTCCGACACAAATTATATCACCAACCGGGCCGCCGATCGGCTCCAACTGGAGCGGAGGCAAGTAACACTGACTGTGCATGGGGTCGGTGGAATGAAGGTCAAGATCAAGACTAACAAGTACCTGCTAAAGGTCAGGGCGTGGAGCAACAACAGATGGAGTCCCCACGAGATGGTATGCTACGGGCTCGACACAATCGCTCGTGCAGACAAGGTCATCAGTCCAGAGCGACTCTGTAAGTTCTTCCCTGGGGTCGAGAAGAAAGAGCTGGTCCGACCTGAGGAAATCGAGCTCTTGATCAGCCACCGAGAGGGACGACTCGCTCCACGGTGGATAAGAAGGACGGGAGACTTAGTGCTGTGGGACGGGCCTCTGGGGAAGACCGTGGGAGGAACGCACCCAGACCTGTTTGAAAGTTGGGAAAGATCCGCACACAACTCCCAGACGCACTTTGCGCGTTCTCTGAGAACGGAGGCAGTAAGATTTGAGGAGACCCCCTGCAAGACGCCCAGCGCCAAAGAAGAGGATGGAGACCAGAAGCCGCAAGGTCATGAAAAGACCGGGAGAACAGCTGCAAGCAGCAAAGAGGTCCTCGAGTGGTGGAGCTGGGATAGCATCGGCGCCGCGTGCGAGCCAAAATGCGGAGGGTGTCGCTGCGGAAATTGTCAGCCGGGCGGGAAAGAGATGACTCTCGCAGATGAAAAGGAGGTCGAAATCATCAAAAAGGGCTTGACGTACGTAATGTCTGATGACCACAGCGACCTGCCGCACTGGGACACAGAGTACCCGTGGACTGAGGACCCCAGCTCGCTCCCGAACAACAGAGGAGCGGTAGAGGCTACATTCCGGAGGACCGAGAAGCGATTGGAGAGGGACCCGGTGTGGAAAGCGGCATACGCGGCGCAGGTGCATGAGATGATCCAGAGAGGGGCTGCGGTCGAGTTAAACGAGGAAACGATCAGTAAGTGGGACGGACCTGTGTGGTACGTAAGCCATCAGATCGCTCCCAACCCCCACTCTGCCTCCACACCGGTGCGGCTCGTGTGGAATAGCAGCCAGGAGTTTCGGGGAATCAGTTTAAACAGCATTCTGCTGAAGGGCCCGGACGTTCTGAACCCCATCCGTGCGGTCCTGTTGAGATTCCGGACCGGAGAGCATGCAGCCATCGGGGATATCAGGAAAATGTACAACTCTGTTTGGTTGCGAGAAAGGGAAGTCCACCTCCACCATTTTCTATGGAGGGACACGGCGGAAGAAAAGATCAAAACCTACGCAATTACCCGCGTCAACATCGGGGACAAGCCAGCCGGATGCATCGCCCAGCTGGCCATGAGGGAGACGGCAAGGCTGCCAGAGTTCGCCCACCTAAAAGAAGAGCGGAGAGCGCTTGAGGAGGACACCTATGTAGACGACATTCTAACGTCTCATAATGACAGGAGAAAGCTGAAGAGCATCACGGAGGGAATCGAAAGGATACTCAACGCTGGAGGTTTCGCTCTAAAACCATGGATCCAGTCGGGTCAAAGTGGGAGGAGCAAAGAAAGCCAGCCTGCAAAAACAAAGGCCAATATGGAGCCAGAATCAGAGGTGTTGGTGCTGCCTAATCAGCTGAGCGAGGAAGACAACAAAGCGCTTGGAGTCGGGTACCATGCAGAAGGGGATAAGTTGTTCCTTATGGTTTCCATCAACTTCTCCAAAAAGAAACTGAAGGTGAGGACAGAAACCAATCTCTCAGAAGAAGAAATTGAGGAAGGAACGCCGAGCCCCCTAACGAGAAGGGAGCTATTGAGCCAGGTGGCGGGCCTGTATGATCCCGTGGGTTTGGCCACCCCGGTGAAGGAAAAAGGTGCCATCCTGGTCAGAAAGGCCTTTCAGGAGATGGGGAAATCCGACATCAGACAGAACACATGGGACAACCCACTCCCCCTTGGGCTCCGAGCCGACGCAATCAGGCTCTTCAAAGAATATGCGAGACTTGGAAAGGTCAGATTCGAGAGGAGCCTAACGCCGCCTGGATGGGAAAGAAGGCCATGGGGCATCACCTTCTCGGACGGGAGTGATAATGCGTTCGGTGCCGTCCTCTACCTGAGGTGGGAAACATCCAGTGGAGTGGCTGTGAGGCTGGTCGAGTCAAAGGCCAAATTGA
>CM051022.1:6652857-6654115 GCA_027704905.1 Muraenolepis orangiensis | reverse complement strand
ATTACTTACAACTCAATATAACAAAAAGTTCATTACTATTAGCTTACAAAAACATGACCATGGAATACAGAATACACAACACTGCTGTGCGGTCGGAAACCTAGGCTGTAAAAGCCAGCTGGCTAGCTAATGACCAGCTAGCCATAAGTTATCCCTTACACGTGTTCTAACCACCATGAATGGAAGGAAACCACGTGCTCGAAATTTTAACACCGTTTTGGGCTTCGGTTTGGTTTAGATAGTAAAAGTTAGTAACCAGAGTTAGCTCTTAAAAACAAGATTCATTTTCCCATAACCTGAATACATTTACATTACATTTAGGGCATTTGTCAGACGCTTTTATCCAAAGCGACTTACAAAGAGTACAATTGTTGAAGACAGCAATATATCTCCGTGGTGCATAAAGATAAGAAAAAGAGTAGGTTTCAAGCATTCCTGCTAAATAGTGCAACGTTACATGAGCCTCGTGTGCTCTGCACTACACCAACATGCGAGACTAGCGAGAACAATTGAGCGAAATTATATTTTTAAATCAGGTAGATTAAATGAGCAGAAATAACTAACTATAATTGGTATAATGTATGTGATGTATCTATTAATTAATTAATACTTTAAGTAACTTACCATGCACTTTGGACAAGATCTTGGAGTTCTTCAACGCGGTTGGGGGGAGGAGAGCAAATGATCGCGGTGGAGTGGTGTGGAGTGGGGGAGGGGGGTGGAGCGAATCAAATGGGGGTGGGGGGTGGGTTGAAACCGCCCGTCAAGGGGAGGGGAGGGGCGTGTTGCTGAAACAGTTCATGGAGGGGGGAGGGGCGTGTTGCTGAAACAGTTCATGGAGGGGGGAGGGGCGTGTTGCTGAAACATCGTCTGACCCTCAAGGGTGGCGACTAGACCAATGTGTGCGTTCATGCAGCTTTTCCGCTGGTAAGGTTTCCACGGCTAAAACCTTGCCGCCACACCATACATTTGATAATAAAGAATAGGGCTGTCAAGGTTAATGCGTTACTAACGCGTCGCCGTTAACGCCCCCCCCCGTTCGGACCTGAAGTCCCGCCGCCACCCTCCCCCCCCACCCCCACCGCTGGCCATCGCGACCTGAATCCCCCCCCCGTCTGACACCCATGAGATCAATTCCACAGGAATCACTGCTTCCATGAGTATATACCACACACCCAACCCCAGATAAATGCCAGAAGAACCCATGCCTGTGGATTAAAGACCAAAGATCGTACCTCTTGTCTTGTGTTCTGACCGA
>CM051022.1:6640357-6642857 GCA_027704905.1 Muraenolepis orangiensis | reverse complement strand
GAGAAAAGCCACTGAAGACGCATTATCGTTTTGTCTTGTTTATTACCAGTGCGTAGCTTTGCGATACGGTTGCGATTGTTTTTTTTTTGTTGTTGGTTTTTTTTTTGTGTTTGTTTTGTTTATTCTTTCATTCATGAACAGTTTAATGCAGGAGTCACATGCCCCCCCCCCCCCCCACTCTTGACTTGTGGGATACTTTTCCCACATTTTCGTACATGCTTTCACCGGGAGAAAACCATACTAAGACGTTACAAAACAGAAGGTGAGAATGAAACTAAAACAACCACCAGGGTGACCTAGGAACACACATTGAATTGATATGATGATGAATTAGCAGGCAGGTTGTGACCTCAAACAGTCTCATAGTTAAAAAATACGGTAGTATTCATATACAGTAGCCCTTGAGGGTCACCGTATATTTACCGTGAATGTTTATGATACCTACTTATGACAGAAAGGTTAACTGGGTCAGGCATGTGTGCCACAACAAATTCAGTATAAAATGTGTGCAAAGTTCCACAGGGATGATATGAAACACAATTGTGTGAAACACACAATTTTTACACACAATACTATTTACAAATGCATTTAACTGAGAATGTTCGAAGTCCGCCCTGCGTTATCTCCTGGTTTAACCAATAAGAATAAAATGTCAAAGGTCATGACTTTATTCATCATTTAAAATGAATTAAAAAAAATCATTGGCACGTTCAACTGCCTGCATCGAAACCTTGGATTGACCCCCGATAATTAACCAACCACCAATTTGGTTGATTTGATTTGGCGGGAGTTTAGCATCCTTCAATTTAATCATATATCATGCATTGATTTATGCACAATGGATAAGAAGCCAGCTGCACACCGGACGCCGGGGTGGGTAGATCGTCCGAAAAAACAAGTTTTGAAAACCCTAAAAACGGTACCATTGTACCCACACACACACATACATACACCCACCCACCCACACACACACACACACACACACTTGCACGATATACCGATCGTTCACAATACTGGGTAGAAGGAGTAAAAAGTGCAAAGAAAATACCAAAAAAACGAAATTCTAGTAAAGGTGTCATTGGTCTTGGTCGCAGTAACTCGTGTTAAATACTGGTTAACGTGGCCCACTATCAAACCTCGGTTTGGGACGAGCGTACCTCTATGAGTAAGATAGCACACCCATGCGACGACTCCATGTAAAAATTAAAAAAGTCCTCCCTATGTTTTATGTAGTTCTCTTTTGCCTGCGATCATAAAGGCACTCATCTTTTTTTTTTTATATATTAAAGAGGGACAGAGATAAGAATGACAAATGAAGCATCATCAATTTAAAGGACGTATCTCAACGCTTTTTCCGCTGAATCGGTGGACCATGCATGTTTGAGCGCGCTTCTCATAACAGTCAAAGGGTGTCAAGCAAATGGCAATGTCACATTGAGGGCCAAACGTCCGACACACTGAGCTTTGTGTACGCAGACTGCAGCGGGTAGAAAAAAACAACAGCAAACCCCCTCCCTCCCTCAACCCCCCCCCCCCCCCCCACCCCTCCCTCCCTCCCTCCCTTCCCATGCTCTCCCAAAGACAAGCACTTCACGATGTCCACATGCCCTTTGTTCCCGTCGTGTCAGTTGTCGTGGCGACGATGCAGCTCGAGGAGACAATCACACACACACACACACACGGCTGTTGGCGCAGTTTTAGGCTCAAAATCAAAAAACAACAACAACCAAAAAAAACCTTGGACGGTCGCTCAGGGAAACGCCAGCAGGCGTCCAGCACTTTGAGGAGAAAGACTGTTATTCGTTTAAAAAAAAAAAAGAAAAAAAGGGGAGAGAATAAAAAAAACCAAGAACAGATGTCCGCTTGGTCCTCTAGAGTCCTTCCATTTTGTCCTTCCTTCCTTCCCTTACTTCCTTTACTTGGTTCTCTTCTTTTTCCAGCGTTCCCTTCGTACGGATGTCTGGCCACACCAGGGTCCCCCCCCCGGGCAGTAAGGTTTTTTAATCAAAGAGGTCCCTGTTTCACTTGCCTTGGCACTTGGTAAAGATAGTTAAATTAGACAAAGGGACACTTTCATCCCCCACCCCTCAACCCCAAGTGAACTGGGGGTTTTTTTTCGTCTAAATTCTGCCGCATGCTTCCCAGCTGTACGTACATACATGTTATATTTTCGTATCAAGGGGTTGTGTGTTAAAAAAAACGCATACTCCACACCAGCCAACCAACATTTTCAAATGGCTTATTGTCTTTCATAGTCTCTAGTCTTTCTAGTCCCTCGTTAGTTATTTAAAAGTGGAGAGTGTGGACGCCCGTGTCTCTGGGCTTGGATCTCACCGGTCTGTTCTTCACTCCGTTCCTTCCTGTCCTTCTGTCACTGTGAGATGGGGAGGGTGTCCAGCTGTCCCATATGTCACTCAGACTCAGCAGATAGGGAGGCGGAGCATATTCACTACCCTCCCCCACTTCTTCTAAACTGAAGCCATTGAGAGAGAGTGTGTGT
>CM051022.1:6622857-6632857 GCA_027704905.1 Muraenolepis orangiensis | reverse complement strand
GCTCGCGTCTGACAGTCTTGAAACCTTATCTGACGGTGATCTGACAAATGAGATCTCACTTGCAAAGTATGTGTTGCAAACCTGCAGGAAGGACACAGCGTGCTGAAACATATGTATACCCTTAAACTCGTCCAACTGGAAGTAAGAGAGAGAGAGAGAGAGAGAGAGAGAGATGAAGAAGATTCAAGATTCTTTGCCATGAGTCACCAGTGCGAATGCTTCATATTGCGGGAGTGAATGCTTTGCATTCACATTAGTAGATGTGTTTTTGCTGTGTGTTCGCAGATCTATTTCCTGTAATGGACCATTCATAAACCGTTCATGAGAGGAGTGTGTAACCAGATAATGTGTCCGGTGAAATGAGCACCTAATATTAATAATAATAATAATAATAATAATAATAATGAATTGGATTTTCAGACCGCCTTTCCTCAGCACGTTACACACACACACACACACACACACACACACACACACACACACACACACACACACACACACACACACACACACACACAACACACACACACACACACACACATTTAACCATTTCCGTTTCCTTAAACTTCATACTGAATCAACTTAGAACTTTAACCATCAGCAAAAGTGTATTAATAGGAGATTAAGTATGTGTGTGTGTAGTGTAGTACACACACACACACACACACACACACACACACACACACACACACACACACACACACACACACACACACACACACACACACAAAAACACTTACCCTTACCCTGATGTCACACATTAGAGGGCAGTGACGAGGGGGGGGGGGGGGGGGGGCTGTGGCCCTACCTGGACAAACAGCGGGTAGGTGTCGTTGCTGACTGTGTGGGATTTGTACAGCTCGCCGTCGTACCATAGCACCTTCCCGATGGGCGAGTTCTCCTTGGTCACCGCAAAAATCCTCTGGGGGTCGCAGCACTCTGTCAGCAGTTTCCTGTCCGGACAGACGGACGGAGAGGAGAGAGAGAGAAGATGAGGATGCGAGGGGAATTCCGATTAATGTGCCTCCGTCCGTGTGTCTCGTATGTGGATCGAATGTATGTGCGTGTTATTTGGGGACTGTACAGGTTTACACATGCATGGGGTCTGGTGCAAATAAGCACAGTTTAATGAACAAAAATATTCATTGTCATTCATTGGAAGGATGTACGGAACTTGTATTCGGGAACTTGCATTTAGATACATCATACTTCATTGAATTACGGTGGTATTCCGATTAAACGAATACTAATTAAGGTGTGATTGTTATGTTTTGCTGTACTTGTTCATAATAACCAGTATAAGATCAACAAGACGACACACAGGTTCCCTCCATCGCCCCCCCACCAGTACCCCCCTGCGATCCTCCACAGTACCGCTAGGGGCCCGCGGAGCCCCATTTGGGAACCCCCCCTGCTGCACCCCAACAATAACACCGAGCAGACGACGGCGAGGAGGACCCACCTGTACACGTGGATGCCCGTGTGATTCTTCCGCCACGCGTGGCCCTGTCTCGACACCTCGTCGACGATCTCCTCGTAGCTGGGCAGTCGGTACACGGGGAACACGTAGAACCAGCACAGCACCAGCACGCACAGGGCGGCCCACACCGAGAGTTTGCTCCTGCAGCATCGCCCCGACATGGTGTGAGTCGGCCTCCTCCTCCCCCACCCCCACGTTACACAGGCACGGGTGCAAATCACCATTCGGGTGCCGGTTGAATTCAAAGCGTGTGTCTGTGTGTGTGTGTGTGTGTGTGTGTGTGTGTGTGTGTGTGTGTGTGTGTGTGTGTGTGTGTGTGTGTGTGTGGTGTGTGTGTGTGTGTGTGTGTGTGTGTGTGTGTGTGTGTGTGTGTGTGTGTGTGTGTGTGTGTGTGTGTGTGTGGTGTGTGTGTGTGTGTGTGTGTGTGTGTGTGTGTGGTGTGTGTGTGTGTGTGTGTGTGTGTGTGTGTGTGTGTGTGTGTGTGTGTGTGTGTGTGTGTGTGTGTGTGTGTGTGTGTGTGTGTGTGTGTGTGTGTGTGTGTGTGTGTGTGTGTGTGTGTGTGTGTGTGTGTGTGTTTTCCCCGTGATTTACCGGCGCTGCTGATAGTTAAGGAATGTATGCATCCATTATCATCATCCAGGAGAAAGGAAAGCGGTGAGGATGGAGGAGCCGGGCATGTCACCCCGCGTCGGGTCCTCGGTAGCTCTGGTCGGTCGGTCCCCGTTTATTATTCAAAAAAAGGGGGGTCTGCTCGGTCCCCCTTTTCTGGACCTTGGGTGAGGTTCTTCCCCAATGCCTTAGGTTTCAGACGCAAACGAAACCCAACCTCCGCGCCTCCACCATCACCATCACCGTTACTGTAACGAATCTCCGTCTGCGTCCGTCACACTCTCCCGCGACCCCATCCTCTGTTGAGGCATCCCGACGCAGACCCTGATCCAAACGGGTCGCCTTTCTGCTGCCGTCGGAGACCCAACTAACCCGGCTCGCCGTCCGCCCCTCGCCGCTCCACTTTCTATTTGTCCTTCTGGTCCTGGATGTTGGGGTGGGGGGGGGGGGCGTGCAAGTGCACTGAGCTTAATATATTAAAACCCTCGTCGCCTCCTCCAGTCCTCCTCCTACTCCCAAACACCCCCTCCCTCGGCTCAATCCTCCCTCCCTCAGACAAAGTGCTTATTATGCTGTTGAACGCGTTCGGTTCGCTGCTACTGAGTACGAGCGCAATGTGGTGCAACGCTGCCGCCCTCTGGACACTTTGTGTATTACACTAAAATACTTTTTCTGGACTTTCTGGACTCATTACAGTTACTGCACTGTACTGCACTGTATTCATGATGCTGCTGCACTACTGCCACTTTTAAAATACTTTTTGCACAATTCAAGATACGTATGCATCAACCATCTGTCACTTTATTATTATTATTATTATTATTATTATTTATATTTATTGTTTACAGTATTGTTATAGTATAGTCTTGTATAGTGTAAGTTGAAATTGTAGGAAATGCATACTGTGGGAGGGAATGGGGATAAAGCATTCCATTGTACTTCCGACTGCCAACCTGGTTAATGATTATTTGATATTGCTAATCGTAAAAGTAAATGTAACACACATTTTAAATATTATTCTTATTTATTCTTATTTTTATTTATGCATTTGTAGGGTCAAGGAAAAGGATGCCAATCGCAAGCGCTATCATTAGAGGGTCGTGAGGATGGCAGAAAAGACCATCGGGTGTGCACTTGCATGCATTGAGGAGATCTTTAGGACCAGATGTCAGAAGAAGGCCATGTCCATCATATTTTTTTTATTGTATATATCATTTTTATTTTGATGGTGTTGTTTTTAAGATTTATACTGCGGGAGGGAATGGGGAGTAAGCGTTCCTATGTACTTGTTACAAATGGCAAATACAAATCTTGTATCTTGTATCTTGTATCTTGTATCTTCTAGTTAGCAGTTATAGGCATTTGTCTGACCTCTAGTGGACACAGTTAGAAATGCACATACATTATTTTTAAGTAATTATTCCTCCAACCAACCCTCGGACTTATTGCTACCTATATGTCACATATATGCATGGTTGAAAGTGTGCCGGTCCTACCTGGTCCTTAGTTAGAGATTTCCAGGCGGTCCGGAGGACCGGGAAGAATTGACAGTGACACCGCAAAACTGCAGCTCAACCCGTGGAATTTGAGCGCATTTAGTCACAAGCGCATTTAGTCACAAGCGCAGCGGGAAATTATGCAAATTCGTTTGTTGCCCAGACCCAATCAGAGCAATATTTGCTTTTTCCCACTTGATCAGAACAGCGGGAGGAGAAAATAATGGAGTGACTGAGTGACAGCTAGAAAATTAGGCTACGTGGTAATTAAAGCAAAAATGCAAACGACGATTCTTCAGATGTTTAAGAGAAAGGAGAGAGATGAAGAAACTCAGAATGTGCTTAAAATTAGAAAAACAACGCCCACAGATGACACAGGTGATGATGCTTATTTCGCCCAGAGAATGGACATGAACCTGGCCATGTTGAATATAATAAGTTAGCTAACTAGCAAACTGTATATCTCTATATAGTCAATGGCTATCTTACTCAGAACACAACATGTACACAGCATACTATTTTAACATTAAATATTTTGCTTTGATATCTTCTATTTTAATCTGCACATTGTGGCATACATTTTGAGACATTTTATTTTATTTGTATTTTAATTTATATACCCACTATTCTGAAAATTCAAAGAAAGACAGAGACTTGTACATTTTTGACTGTCTGCTGAATTTAGTTATACATTTTTATTCTAATTTATAACAGTTGAGGCCAGAGGGAGGAAGAGGAGACTCAGCCAGAAGAAGTGGCAGCAGGTCCCTCAGAAGCCACCACAGGTGATGCTAGCCCTACTGCATACCCTTCTATATGGAAAGAAGAACAATATGAACAGTTCAAACTGAAAAATGAATGGATGTATGCTCACAATGGAAGGCTAGGCTGTACCCCATGCCATGATGTGAAGGATCTGGGTGTCATGGCATCCCGTGGTGTTAATATTGCTATTCAGTGGGCTGATGGAAAGATAATCCCAGCTGGTCAATCAAGGGATGTCCAGCTTTCATCACTGCGCAAAACAATCTGTGAGCACAAGAACTCTGCAGCACATAATGAAGCAGTCAAGATTCTTCAGACAGCAAATAAAGATATTCTTCTGAACATGAACGCGAGTAGTCAGGAGTCTGTGTTTGAGTCTACTGCCAAGGTATTCATGACAGCCTATTATGTGGCCAAGAACAACAAGCCTTTCACAGACTTTGAGAGTCTGATTGACCTGCAGCATGCAAATTCTGCTGATTTAGGGCGTGTTTTGCATAGCAAAACTGTCTGTGTTGACATAATTGAGCATGTGTCATCACAGATGAAAAAGGAACTTCTAAAAAAGATAATAGAGACCAAGAGCAAAATCACAGTATTGGCTGATGAGTCAACCAGTGTTGGGCACAAATCAACACTAATTGTGTTCCTGAAGGCTAGTGTTGATGGAGACATGGAGCCCATTGCCTTTCCATTGGACCTGGTTGAGCTGGATAGTATGTCTGCTGCTCATATCAAGGAACAGATTATGGGTTGCTTGCTTAAAAATGGCTTCACTGTTGAGTTGCTGAGAGAAATCCTCATTGGATTTTGCAGTGATGGGGCCAGTGTCATGCTGGGAGTGAAGTCAGGTGTTGGGAAGTTGCTCCAGGATGACTTCCCAGGCATCATACTATGGCACTGCCTTAATCACAGACTGGAGCTTGCTGTTGACCAGGCACTGGATGTGACAGGGGGAACAAAGGACTTCCAGGCATTCATGGACAGCCTATATTCATTATATAGCCAGTCACCAAAAACATGCGGCAGCTGAGTGAATGTGCTCACAACCTGGACATCGCCCTCAGGAGGATTGGAAAAGTGTTCAGTGTTCGCTGGGTAGCTTCTTCATGGAGGGCAGTCTCTGCAGTTTGGCAGTCTTATCCAGCCTTGGCACAACATTTCCGTGAGGCATCAGAGGATGATACAAGGGACAGCAGAGAGAGGGCCAAATTCAAAGGTCTGCTTTCTAAGTTGTGCTCCATCAACTTCCTGAAAAGTCTTGCACTGATGGCAGATGTTCTGACTGAACTTAAGAACTTGTCAGAAATTCTTCAGAACAGGAAGACCACACTCCCAAAGGCCCATGACATCATGACGACGTATGTCAAACGCATAGAAAGTTTCAATCGCTACCCAGGACAACATGCAGTTGATGCCAGTCAGGCAGAGGAAGTGATGGAATTCAAGGGAGAGGAGTTAAGAGTTGGCAGGTCTCCCATCATTGACTCTGCTCAGTTCATCCGAGCAGTGGCAGACAATATGAAAGAAAGACTCTTCACAACCACAGCAAACAGAGCACAGGCCAGTGTTGCAGCCAACCGAAAAGAGGCTTATAACAGCCTTATCAATCAAATGGCAGTCCTCAACCCTGACAACTGGGACCATGACAATCCTCGATTTGGAGATAATGAGGTGAGGGCTTTGTGTGATGTCCTACATGTGAACCAACAAGAGGCCCATCTTGGATTCACAGAATACAAGGCCAGTGGAGGAAGAAACATTCCCAACCAAATGAAGAAGTTGCTCATGGCAGTGGACACACTGCAAGAAATGCTGACTGTGAACGGGGGTTCAGCACAATGAACAACATCATAACGGAGTAAAATAAAATGAAAATAAATAATTGACTATACATATTGTCAAGTGTTTCTAATTTCTACCCCATAAAGGCATTAAAAATGTGAAGTTTGTGTTCAGGGATGCATGAAGCTGGGGGCGGGAGGAGAACAATATGAACCAATGAAGGTCGCGGTAGCATTATAGTACCTGCAAGAAATTCAAACCACTTTCACCCCTGCATATATGTTGGTGGATATTAAGTACAAGCCTACAGACACATAGGTGTTGTTATAGTTACGATCCTATTTAATATTACCACGGTTGGATTTCTGGCCAGAACACAGAAGCGGCTCAACATGACACATACTCCAGTGTCAACAACATATGCTCATCGTCTAGTTGTTCAGCCAGTGCGCTCATGATGACCATGAACCAGGCCCAGATGGATCTTAACAAGCAACTGGAAATAAACACGTAAAGTTCAAAAAGAACCGGTGTGAAAATCCAACCCACATTTAGGGTTCGAACGCTACATCCTCCTGAGCCATCATTAACCATAGGACATACTTGCCATACATTGTCAATTGAGTGTAGCAAAACATGTTAATGACTTACCGACTAGACACTGGTTATTATGTGTCAACCTTCCAAAAGCCAATGGAAATTTTAACATAATGCAGTAACAACGAATAATCGCTTGAGAACTTGCGCCAGTCGACGACATGTGAACGGACGACCTGTGAGAAACCGGCAGCTGCTGTAACCAAAGTCAGCAGGTGCCCGTGGCCCGGTGCCCGGTGCCCGTGTTGATGCTCTGTTGACCGGACAACACCTCGCACAGCACCGGGGGGAAGTCTGCTCACAGTACTGTACACACTCAGCATGAGGCGAGGGAGATCTCGCACCGCAGCTGCTATATCGTAATAGTGTCTGGTCCCCCCGGACTAACGCAGATTTACACCGACTCTGGGAAGGTATACTGTGATGACAAATGACACAATTCCGGTCAAGTCAAACTTTACGTGTAATATAAAAGCACATATAGAGCACAGTTAGGTAAAGTGTCATAGTAAGAAAAAGAGAGAGAGAATCTGAATCAGAATGCCTTTATTGTCATTGCACGTATACACGCAATTCAATCCTCACGGTGCACTCTTTAACACATAACGGCAATTGAAAATATAAATTATTGAAAAGCAATTGCCAAATATTCCAAAAAAAGACATATATTTGCTGTAACCTATGATATATATATATATAAACTATATATATATACGTATATTGCAGTGGCCCTATGTACAAGTAGTGCAAATGAGAAATATATACATACATAGGTGCGGTGGGAAATCAACATGTAACCAAGTATTGTAGTATTAATGTAATATACAGTATTGTAGTGGAGAGAGAGAGAGAGAGAGAGAGAGAGAGAGAGAGAGAGAGAGAGAGAGAGAGAGAGAGAGAGAGAGGGGGGGGGGGGGGAGAGGCCGAGAAAAAGGTGGGAGAGGAGGGGGGGGGGCAGAGTGGAGGAGGGAGGGAGAGACAGATGAAGATGTTGAAAGGGGAGGAGAGAGAGAGAGAGAGAGAGAGAGAGAGAGAGAGAGAGAGAGAGAGAGAGAGAGAGAGAGAGAGAGAGAGAGAGAGAGAGAAGGAGGCAGAGGCACTGACAGACAATGTGATTATCTATGGCCACAGAAGCTGATACGTGGGGCAATACCATTTAAGTAATGTCCCCCCCCCCCCCAGGTTTATTATTACCCTATTACACTGTTGCTCACTGTTGTCCTGGCTGTGTCAGGGGACATGCTCTTTCAAGCTGGGCTTCCAGCCACCGCATTCCTCCTACCAGGCTCTATATCGGCTACCCCCCCACCCCACCGACACACACACACACACACACACCCATCTCCCACCTCCCCTCCACCCACACACACCCATCTCTCCCACCTCCCCTCCACCCACACACACACACCCATCTCTCCCACCTCCCCTCCACCCACACACACCCATCTCCCACCCCACCCCACCCCCCCGACTCTCTCTATAAGACCCCCCATTGTCTGCCGGCTACTTTGTTTTGCTACTCAGACCCCGACTCACACCCGGCCGATAGCAGGTAAGGTTGGAATATGTAATATCATATAGAGGTAATGGTTTTTTTTGTTTGATTATCAAAATTGTTTTAATGTTTGTATTTTTATTTTTAAATTTTAAATTTGGTAATTTGTTTATTATAACAACAAAAATTTGATTTTATATTTAAAAAATGGCAAAGATGCTGGCCTTGTGTATTTGAAAGAATTATACATGAGGTGTCCTTCTTTATACAGGTGTGGAATGTTGGTTGTATTTGATATTAAATGAATTATTAGTTACCTTGACGACTATTACTTTTACTGTTATTTTATTTTCCACATAAATTTCCACATATTTATTCGGTTGTTCGTTCATAGGGATGTGTAGACATCGCAGTCCAATGTTCCAACATTTTCCCTTCAATTAGCTCTGTGTAAAACCATGTCCAAGGCTACAGCCCTGTATTATATTACATTGATGTATGGGATGGAAAAGTATAGCTTATATTCCACTTCTCTCCTCTTGTCTCTGCTGGACTCACAGTGAGATAAGAGAGGACTGTTTTATTTTCTGCATAACTTAGATCATAGGATTAAGCGTTATTGTTTGCGATTGCTAATCGTTTAATTTGTAAAGGCGTTTGCACCAGAGGTCGTGTGAGGTTGTCTCATCTATAATTTACTAATTCACTTATTGATCAAGCTCCATTGCTGATCAAATCCAACCGTTTTGAAGCACAGAACCGACTTAGTGTGTGTGTGTGTGTGTGTGTGTGTGTGTGTGTGTGTGTGTGTGTGTGTGTGTGTGTGTCTACGTGTGTATGTGTGTGTCTCCATGTGCTGCCTGGTGTAGAGTGACACCCCACCCACCAGAACAATGAATCCAAAGCTGCTGGTTAAGGTGAGTGGCCAACGTCCCCCCCCCCCCCCCCCCCCCCCCGGCTGCTAATCCACCTCACACTAAGAGGACACCCTGTCCTTCGCATGGACATTAGAATTGAAATCAGGGCCAGGGAGACAGAGAGACAGAGACAGAGACAGATAGACAGAGAGGGATAGAGAGACAGAGAGAGTCAGGGAGAAAGGGATAAAGAGAGAAGAGAGAGAGAGAGGGAAATAGAGACAAAGATAGACAGGGAGAGAGATATAGAGAGAGAAGAGAGAGAGAAACAGAGAGAGAGAGAGAGAGAGAGAGAGAGAGAGAGAGAGAGAGAGAGAGAGAGAGAGAGAGAGAGAGAGAGAGAGAGAGAGAGAGAGAGAGAGAGAGAGAGAGAGAGAGAGAGAGAGAGAGAGAGAGAGAAGAGAGAGAGGGATAGAGAGACAAAGACAGACAGGGGGAGAGATATAGAGAGAGAAGAGAGAGTGAGAGAGGGATAGAGAGGGATATAGAGACAGGGAGGGAGGGAGGGATAGAGAGAGACAGAGAGAGAGAGAGAGAGAGAGAGAGAGAGAGAGAGAGAGAGAGAGAGAGAGAGAGAGAGAGAGAGAGAGAGAGAGAGAGAGAGAGAGGGGGGCCTGGCACTCACGGCTATCTGTTGTTATCACCGCATGGCCCGCATGACAGACAGCTTTCCACTTGACGCCATGCTAATAATAAAGTCCTATCTTAATATTATGAATACGCCACTCGGTTATAGCAAGCGGTTATGTGGACCTGTAAATATCAGAAATAAATATGTATTCATAAACCACCTTCAATAGGGCTTTGAGAGGTCATCAAGTATCATTGTTTGGCAGTATATAGCACCTTACAAATA
>CM051022.1:6612857-6615357 GCA_027704905.1 Muraenolepis orangiensis | reverse complement strand
ACCTACTGTACCTACCTACTGTATATACCTACTGTACCTACCAACTGTATATACCTACTGTATATACCTACCTACTGTACCTACCTACTGTATATACCTACTGTATCTACCAACTGTATATACCTACTGTACCTACCAACTGTATATACCTACTGTATCTACCTACTGTATATACCTACTGTATATACCTACTGTACCTACCAACTGTATATACCTACTGTATATACCTACTGTATATACCAACTGTATATACCTACTGTACTACTACTGTATCTACCTACTGTATCTACCTACTGTATCTACCTACTGTATCTACCAACTGTATATACCTACTGTATATACCAACTGTATATACCTACTGTATATACCTACTGTACATACCTACTGTATATACCTACTGTATCTACAACTGTATATACCTACCTACTGTATCTACCAACTGTATATACCTACTGTATATACCTACTGTACCTACCTACTGTATATACCTACTGTATATATCAACTGTATATACCTACCTACTGTACCTACCTACTGTATATACCTACTGTATATACCTACTGTATCTACCAACTGTATATACCTACTGTATATACTCAACTGTATATACCTACCAACTGTATCTACCTACTGTACTACTGTACCTACTGTATCTACCTACTGTATATACCAACTGTATATACCTACTGTATACCTACTGTATATACCAACTGTATCTACCTACTGTATCTACTGTACCTACTGTATCTACCTACTGTATCTACTGTACCTACTGTATCTACCTACTGTATCTACCTACTGTACCTACTGTATCTACTGTATCTACTGTATCTACTGTATCTACCTACTGTATCTACTGTATCTATCTACTGTATCTACTGTATCTACTGTATCTACCTACTGTATCTACCTACTGTATCTACTGTATCTACTGTATCTACCTACTGTACCTACTGTACTACCTACTGTACTACTGTACTCTACCTGTATCTACTACTGTATCTACCTACTGTATCTACTGTATCTACCTACTGTACCTACTGTACCTACTGTATCTATCTACTGTATCTACCTACGTACATCAAGAGGTGAGACATAAAAGAGCAAGAAGAGTATTGTACTCATTTTAGGTCTCTCTCTCTCTCTCTCTCTCTCTCTCTCTCTCTCTCTCTCTCTCTCTCTCTCTCTCTCTCTCTCTCTCGCTGTGTCTCTCTCGTGCTGTGCGTGTCTCTCTCTCTCTCTCTCTCTCTCTCTCTCTCCCTCTCGATCTCACTCTCAATTAAATTCTAAATGCGTTATTGGCACGAGAAGAGCCATCTTAAATTGCCAAAGCAAATATTGAAATATATCTATATATATATGAAGTATATATATTTTTTGCAAGAAAACAAGAAAACAGATTCAATATTGCAATACAACAATGTGAAAACAAACAAACTGAAGAAGAAGTAAAAAGAGAAATAGAGGAAAGGTATACAAGAGACTGACTAGAATGATTTTCTCTCTCCCCCTCTCTCCCTCACTCTCTCTCTCTTTCCCTCCCTCTCTCTCTCTCTCTCTCTCTCTCTCTCTCTCTCTCTCTCTCTCTCTCTCTCTCTCTCTCTCTCTCTCTCTCTCTCTCCCATCCATCACTTTCTCTGATCCTCTCTGACAATTCCCCCCCACTTAGTTTCTCACTTTAATCTCCCCCCTCTCTCGGCGTCTCTCCCCCATGTTCTTCATACACTCACACGGTTGATCTGAGGTCTGTGCACCTTCCGGAGGATTCCCTGAGAGGTGCGTGAGAGAGGAGACAAAGTGAAACTCAACAACAAAACAATTACCTTCCCACACCCTCAGGGCCAAATGTCTGTTGTGTTCAAAGGCAGGAGACAGATAGATGGACAGATGGATGGACCGACAGACAGACAGACAGACAGACAGATAAACAAATAGGAGCTAGACGGAGAGACAGACACATAGAGGAAATGGTAGATGGACAGACAGACAGGCAGATAGAGATGGGTAGATGGACAGACACACCGACAGACAGAGATGGGTAGATGGACAGACACACCGACAGACAGACACACAGACAGACAGACATACAGATATGCTAATTAGCCATCTAGACAGATAGAGAGACAGATAGAATAGATAGCTAGTACAGATGGAGAGCTAGATGGGCCGAAAGATAAGATAGATAGAGATACTAGATGGACAGACAAGATAGATAAATATTTAGCTTGATTGTGGTCTTTTCATACAGCATTGCATCACCATAAGTGCAATACATACGCACAAACACACACACACACACATACGCACACAAACACACACACACACACACACACACACACACACACACACACACACACACACACACACACACACACACACACACACACACACACACACACACACACACACACACACACACACACACACACACACACACACACACACACACTGGTTGGTCTCCTCCTCACCTCAGTGGAACACTGGTTGGTCTCCTCCTCAA
>CM051022.1:6600357-6607857 GCA_027704905.1 Muraenolepis orangiensis | reverse complement strand
CACATAACACATATTAACACAGTTCAGTCAGTAAAACTTGTTATTGGTGCTTTCAAGTTGTTAAACTTAACTTTTTGTTCCGTCATCTTTATTTATTTCAGTACAGTTCAGAACCTTAAATGTTTAATGTACTGTAACTATATATATATATAAAGAAATACAATAAAATATAATAAAGAAAATAAAGGCATGGGGAAACACATCTCACCAAACGTCTTCTGTCTCTTAACCTTTCAGCGTGCCATGAAATAATAGCAATAAGTCTCCCACGCGCACGCAACCAACCATTAGCCCAAAAGTTATTCAAATATTCTCAAATAAATACAAGCCCAAAAGTATTTTCCAGTATGAAGAAGGATCTTCCACAACAAAGTGTGTTCGATGTAGATACAGCTCAAAGGGTTAGACAGAGCTTGAATATGAAAGGCTCGAAAATTAAATATAATAATTTTCTTTCTTTTTTCCCCCGCAGGGCGCTAGAATTAAAAATATAACACAGAAATTGTTTTAACTTCAGTGGTAAAATAATACACACAGACTTGAAATCCAATCGATGGTCTTTACTGAAAACTCGTAGTAGAGTTTTTTCGCTCAACAGTACACAGTCAGAAATCACATGTGTTCAAGGGGGCGGGGTTACACCTTACATCCGTCGTCTACCGCTTATCCGTGGTCGGGTCGCGGAGGTAGCAGCTTCAGCAGGGGACTCCAAACTTCCCTCTCCCTGGGCAACATGGACTAGCTCTGACTGGGGGATCCCGATGCGTTCCCAGGCCAGCGTGGAGATGTAATCACCCCACCTGTACCTCGGTCTGCCCCGTGGTCTCCTCCCAGCTGGAGGTGCCTGGAAAACCTCCCTCGGGAGGCGACCAGGAAGCATCCTTACTAGATGCCCCGAACCACCTCAACTGGCTCGGCTTAAACATTGTGGTACAATTTCAATATACAACAGAAATAGACTGTCCAAACAGAACTTTTGAATCAAATTCAACCTAACCGAACCCCACTGACTATGTTCAACTACGTGCAACAAAGCATACTACAATTGTCTAACTGAGTGTATAAGGTAGGAAGTCTTGTATTAACTCTGTCCTTCAGACACTGTCCTCGTGCGCAAACATTGCTGCAATCATTTATACCATTAAAAACATATTAAAACATAAGGCAACAAAAATATGGGAGTTTTATGAGAGTGCCACAAATGGTTTTCAAGGTAGAGAAGTCCAGCGTTTCACCTCCATGCACTTTGACCTCTTTCGTATTTTGTGAGATGATTAGATCATTGGTGTTAGAGGCGAGGTGGTTCTCTCTTCTCTGTAACACAGCCCGTAATACACACCTTAGCCAATGTCACCCAGAGTGCTAAAGTCACTGCATGGCACTATTTCCATTTTATTTTTTATTGCGTCCATCTGGACAACTTTATCGCAGGTTTAGAGCTGGGGTCATTTTTCACTTCATGAAGCTCGTAAGGCAGCCACACGGAAGAGACACCACCCCCAGCTACACCTGTGTACTGTCTCATGTAACACCGTCACAAGGTCACACACCAGATCTTTATTTATATTCACATATATATTCTTGAGCCTTTCTTTTTTTCCCTCTCTCTCTTTCTTTGTACGACAGTATGATGATGACAATTAATCTGATTTATTTGGTATAATTTATGGCACACTCCGGTGACACTGATTGTTGAATTTGGAACGCTTCATTACAGAGGGTTTGCGCCGATGAGCGGTAATTCATTCGGTGATTCTTGTTGCCGTGCAAAAATCTAAAAGGGGTGAATATAATGAATACATAATGTGGTTGCTGTAATGAAGATGTCGTCCTACGTGTCAAACGCAGACGGACAATTTAATACACCCAGGAGATCGACCCCGGCTCAAATCCCCCTGTGTGTCACGCGTCACATCATAGAAACAGCGTGAAAGGTGTGCTTTGAGAGAGTCATTTGTAGGAAATGTCATCGCCATCTGTCCGCAATTAGTGAGCGGAATGCCCTGTGAGAATATGTTCTGGTTGACCCCACCCACGCCTGTGGCTTTCTATGAGGAAATGTAGACTTTTGACCACCCCCCTGGCATTCAACTTGGTCATTTGGTCGACCAATCAGAGACATGTCTGATTGGTTCCATCTTGCCTGTCAATCACAGACCTCGATCACAATGCAAGAGTTCTCATTGGTGGAGAACAATAGGGAGGGAGCAGAGAGAGGGTGCGTAAGACTAACTTCCACTGATGTCTCTTCTCTGTCAGACACCCGTCAGATCTCAGCTGCACACAGCACCTGTGATGTCACTCGATGACAGATGAGAGAGAAATTGTTGAGTCATTTAGCGAATGCTTTGGTTCAAAGCACAAGGGACAAGTGAGGCTGAGAAGAGTAGAAGCACACGGACCTACATAGAAAATGAGGAACTTAATCATTAAATATCTAAATAACAAAAAAGTTTGTACAAAATTACTTCAGATGTATTGCACCATTTTATTTGCGGGAATGTAAAAGCCAGATCTGTGGTCTCTCGACGAGGTAAAGTCCTACTTTGCTACATATATATGATATATATATATGACATGATTTATATATATAGATATATATATATATATATAGATAGATAGATAGATGGTTAACTTGGTGGTGTACGATAAGATTAACCTGGCGCCAAGTTGCTTTCTGCTTCAAACGCTTCTTCCAATTCACCAACATTCGCACCACCATTAGAAGAAAACACCCTGGACTGCAAATCATTTTCTGATTAGCACCGGTGTAAAATGGAAAGCTATTTTCTAAAGGACGACATGAGGAGCCACTTTCGCAAAACCTCTGCTTGTTTCTCTTTGAAACCAGAAAGAGGGTTTGGGGAAAAGTGGCGAATTGCTACATTGCGTTGGAGAACTCCTGTTTTCCACCCATCCACGGTGAGTGAATTGAAAATTGTGAGAGATAAAATAAATAAACAGTATATAGCAGAAAATCTCCACTCACTCTGAGGGCCCTTATATACCACATCAATATTCACAACATGTTCCCATCCAACGGAGAAAGTGAGATATAGTTGAATGACCACACTAAAGACTGCAACTAACAGTTATTTTCACGCTTGATTAATCCATTGATTGTTTTGTTGTTTTAAATAATCAATTCATATTTTAGCCTATAAACTAGAAGGGTATTTTGTATACAATAGTTTGATATCACGTATGGTATTATCTTCGTGAAGTTTATATAAAAAGCTTGTAATAGTGTACGCTATAGCCTACTGGTTGGTCATCATTTCTCTTTTTTGAGTCTCGACCTACCTGCTTGCTGATGTCATCCGCACGTTACGCGCCAAGCCCCGCCCACTCGCTGGGCTGCTGATCATCTCCAGCATCAGCACCATTTCTCGCTCGCATCCTCACCGCGCATCCTCTCAGAAAACAGGCGAGAGAGGGTGAGAGAGAGAGCGCATGTGTGTGCGTGTGTGTGGTGTGACAGAGAGAGAGAGAGAGAGAGAGAGAGAGAGAGAGAGAGAGAGAGAGAGAGAGAGAGAGAGAGAGAGAGAGAGAGAGCGAATGAGAGACAGAGGGAGGAGAACGCGAGAGAAAGAGAGCGACAGACGAACCCCCCTCGGAAGCTGCTCCGAGCTCAGAGGCGTCAGTCGGCCGAGCATCCTATTACATCCACGGTCTCCACAGACAACACGTCAATCAAGGAAAGGGTCGCAATAGCCGGGGCAGAAGGCCGTCGAACCGCAACGCGAACGCGCACACAGAACCAGTGATGGAGAGCCTGCTGGATAATCCAATGAAAGCCGTTCTCTATCTGAAGGAATTAACCACCATCGTTCAGAACCAACAGAGCCTGATCCAGACCCAGCGCCAGCGCATCGACGAGCTCGAGCGCAAGGTCGAGGACCTGATCGGGGAGAACCGGCAACTGCGGGATCCCCATCAGTACGTCCACACCACAGCCAGCCACCACTCTCAGCACCACCACCACCACCCGGCGACCCAGCGGAGCGCCAGTCCCCCCCCGGCTCAGGTCCACCTGAGCCACCAGCACCAGGCAAGCAACAAAGCCGCGGTCCATCCAAACCAACCGGCTCAGCATCAGCATCAGCAGCTGCATCATCATCAGCAGCAGCAGCAGCAGCAGCAGATCCCGAGTCACTCCGCCCAGCCTCAGCCTCAGCCTCAGCCTCAGCCTCAGCCCCAGCCTCAGCCTCAGCACCACCCGACCCTCCCTGCTCCGTCTCCCCATCACCCGCAGCAGCTGCAGCTGGTCCCCACCTCGCCGCAGCCGCAGCAGCAGCCGCAGCCGCAGCCGCAGCCTCCTCCTCCCCAAGCGAGCCAGGCGGCTATCCCGGAATCCTCCGGACTCAGGGACGACAAGAGGAGCCCCTGTTGCAAGTCCCTGGTGCCCCAGACGCCCACCACTCTCTGCCGCTCCGTGGGACACGCCAGGAAAACAGAGTAAGTCGCCGCCACGTCTCCATACACACACACACACACACGCACAGACACAGACACACACACACACACACACACACACACACACACACACACACACACACACACACACACACACACACGCACACGCACACGCCGTATAGTGGAGTCTCCAGCCTCCTCCCGTGTGACTGGTCTACACGTTGCTGCTGGTTAAAAAAATAATGATGCGTGTGGCGTTATCTTATCACCCGTTGACATAACGTAACGCACGACTAGACAAGGCGACAGGCTTTCGTTAATTTGTAAATTCGTAATGTTTGACGGCACGAAACACTGTCCGTCTGTATGTACCTCAGGTCTCCTACCGCTGAGAGGGCAAAATATACATTAAAAAACCCCGTTTTTAGGGGAATTGTTTTACATTCAAGACATAGGCTTGAATGAATGGGGAGTAAGCATTCCAATGTACCTGTTGCAATTGGCCAATAAAATATCTTGTATCTCTCTCTCGTATCTTGTAACTTATATTTACAATAGTGTATAATTGATTACGATTAGCAATTTGTCTACTTTTACCTACATTCCCCTTGTGACACACGGTATCTTTGGTGCAGCCTTATGAGTGGTTAGCTATGATGGATGAACAATGAAATAATGCTCCAGTAATTAAGACATTACCATCTCCGTGTTACTATCTCAATACACCTGCTAACGATGTTACGTTGCTAATTCCTCCTCACTTGGTGAGGATATTATTTGGCAAACTAAGAAACAAATTGGTATTATAATTGATTTTAGGTACAGATATTGCAACAGGTAATTGAGAGTTAGGTTCTGGTCATATAATAGGCCTGGAGGAGGCCTTATACGGTTTCCGGTTTTATGAGGAGGAATAATTTGAGCGCGCCTCCCCAAGCCCTTAAAAACTAAACGAGAAGGTTGGTAAGGGAAAGACGTCTCTAGTGACACTCCGGAGAGGAATTCCCCTGTGAGGATGACTAGGCATGTTGATTGGTAGCCTCTGTCCTAATGACATTGTCAATGCCACCCAATTAACATGCATACATGACAACATGTCATTAACATGCAGCTTCAGTAAGTGGTTGTGTATAAGACCCTCTATGTATATGGATGAAGACATATACAGATCTCTCTCTCACACTCTCTCTCTCTCTCTCTCTCTCTCTCTCTCTCTCTCTCCTCTCTCTCTCTCTCTCTCTCTCTCTCTCTCTCTCTCTCTCTCTCTCTCTCTCTCTCTCTCTCTCTCTCTCTCTCTCTGTGTCTCTGTCTGTCTTTCTCTCTGTCTGTCTCTGTCTCTTTGGATGAGTAGTGTGTGTTTACATGTATATATGTGATCAATAAAGAGGATTCAATCCTCCAGATTTAGATTGAGATTTAAATTCAGCCATAGCCTGCACACACCTAGCAGGCTTGTGCCAATTTCTTCATTTCGAGCTCCGACGGCATAAACTATACAGTATCAACGTATCAAGCTTTGTCTATTTTAGCTCACCCCGAGCGTCTATCTATCTCCTGCGGCGTGGTATATTAGATATAGACCAAAAACGCTCCATTTTCTAAATGTTCTCAAGCTACTTCTCTTGGGAGGAACAGTCGTGTTTGGGGGCTGCACTGTTTGTGTGTGGATGTGTGAGTCATTGTGTTAAAAGTTGAGTGGGGTCTAACAGTCGTCGTCGTGCCTGTCTCTCTCTCTGTCTCTCTCTCTGTCTCTCTCTCTGCTCTCTCTCTCTCTCTCTCTCTCTCTCTCTCTCTGTCTCTGTCTCTGTCTCTCTCTCTCTGTCTGTCTCTGTCTCTGTCTCTCTCAGTCGCTGTCTCTCTCTGTCTCTCTCAGTCGCTGTCTCTGTCTCTGTCTCTGTCTCTCTCTGTCTCTGTCTCTCTCTATGTCTTTCTCTCTCTCTCTCTCTCTCTCTCTCTCTCTCTCTCTCTCTCTCTCTCTCTCTCTCTCTCTCTCTCTCTCTCTCTCTCTCTCTCTCTCTCTCTCTCTCTGTCTCTCTGTCTCTCTGTCTCTCTCAGTCGCTGTCTCTGTCTCTGTCTCTCTCTCTCTGTCTTTCTCTGTCTCTCTCTCTCTCTCTCTGTCTCTCTCTCTGTCTCTCTCTCTGTCTCTCTCTGTCTCTCTGTCTCTCTCTGTCTCTGTCTCTGTCTCTGTCTCTCTGCGAGAGTGAGAGTGCGAGAGAGAGAGAGAGAGAGAGCTTGAGTGCGAGAGTGAGAGAGAGAGAGAGAGAGAGAGAGAGAGAGAGAGAGCTTGAGAGAGAGAGAGAGAGATAGTAATAACTCTATCCCATCTGTTCCGTGTCGGTGCGTGTGCATTGTCTTTACTGATTCATCATGCCATTAAGACGTAGCCTAGCCTAGCCACAGCGCACGCAGGGACGGCAAGGGCTAGCTAGCTTGTGGGAAAGTGACCTTTCCAAACCTAAGCCACCGCCAACTGGCAACATCACGTCGGAAGACAGGGAAGGGAAGGCAGAGCAGCTGAGACACACACACACACACACACACACACACACACACACACACACACACACACACACACACACACACACACACACACACACACACACACACACACACATGACACACACACACACACACACACACACACCTGCATACCTTGTTTACTCCCTATTTTGCAAACTCCTTATGATGAATACTTAACACACACACACACACACACACATGACACACACACATGACACACACACACATGACACACACACACATGACACACACACATGACACACACACATGACACACACACACATGACACACACACGACACATGACGCACACACATTATAAGCAATGCAAAGTAAATATCATGGGGGGGGGAGGATGTGGTCACTAACAATGACCATCATCATCGCTTCCGTAGGTTGCGGAGAAATATGAAGAGGGGGAGAGTTTAATTGAGACAAATGAGAGAGAGAGAGAGAGAGAGAGAGAGAGAGAGACAGAGAGAGAGACAGAGAGAGAGACAGAGAGAGAGACAGTGCTTACTGTACATCTCACCACTAATGACATAGATGACTAAGTGTTGAGACGT
>CM051022.1:6580357-6595357 GCA_027704905.1 Muraenolepis orangiensis | reverse complement strand
GAGCGACCCCCGGGCGGTCCCTACTGACGGTAGCACCGAGCCTTGATCATTATAAAATGCCATGTCATCACCTTTATTAGCGGGAGAAAAGACCGCCCTGTTACCGTGATTGAGAGCATATAAGAAAGAGGCTTAGGCTTAATAAAACCGCTCCTAACTCACGGTCTGAATAACTGCGACGACAACAACACCAGAGAGAGAGAGAGAGAGAGGAGAGAGAGAGAGAGAGAGAGGAGAGAGAGAGAGAGAGAGCAATGTGTGCAGCCGAGTGCCTCGTAGCTCGTCTGCGGCTCGAGAGTGGCGCGACTTGGGAGGGCGTGGCACCGCCTAGTGCTCGTTCCCACACCACGTAAATCCTTCGCACGGCCAATAAATGTGTTCCATTTCACGTATGCAAATGAACAGCGAGCTGTGCACATGGGCGAATCACTGGGGTGTGTGTGCGTGTGTATGAAAGTGTGAGTGTGTATGTGTGCGTGTATGAAAGTGTGTATGTTTGTGTGTGTTCACGTGCATGAAAGTGTGTGTCTGGGTGTTTGTGTGTGTTTGTGTGTCCGCAAGTGTGTGTGTGTGTGTACATGCGTGTTGTGTCTGTGTGTGTGCATGTGTGTTTGTGTACGTGAGTCAGTGTGTGTGTGTGTGTGTGTATGGAAATGTGTGTGTGTGTGTGTGTGTGTGTGTGTGCACGTGCTTGTGTGTGTGTGTGTGTTAGTGTGTGTATGTGTATCATCAGCATGCAGTTGCGAATGCAAATGTGAACCACGTTCTCCTCCGCCGTCAGACACTCTGATTGCATTTATATTAGCAGAGAGCGCGCGGCGCTTAACAACCACAGTGTGACGTGAAATCACACTTGGTCTAATAAAGCGTGTCCTACTGTGTGACCCGACTTTTAGCTGCGTCTGGCTCCTGAGTAACCTGATGATGAAGTATATTACTATTATTATTTCATACACATAACTTCGACAAACAGCCCCTGAAATATGACCCAGCTTGCAAAGCCCTGTGTGTGCTCATTATCTTATATTATCAGACATGCCTCTCATGCAAGGACAGGTTTTGAGTCTAAATAGTGACCAGACTCACACACACACACACACACACACAGACACACACACACACACACACACACACACACACACACACACACACACACACAGACACACACACAGACACACACACACACACACACACACACACACCACACACACACACACACACACACACACACACACACACACACACACACACACACACACACACAGGCTCCTGGGGAAACGTCAGGTATTGTTAAATTCATGACCCAGAGAAATGCTTATGTGTGTCTACCTTGGGCTGCAAGGCTTTCTCATGTGTGATTGGAGCAGACATGTCATGTCCTCCGGGTCCCTATGGACACATTTGAATTCTCTCTCTCTCTCGCTCTCTCTCTAACACACACACACACACACACACACACACACACCACACACACACACCACACACACACACACACACACACACACACACACAATCTCTCGCTCTGACTCGCGCATACGTGTGTGTGTCTCTGTCTAGTTGTCTCTCTGTTTACTTTCCTTCGCCTGCTTGCTCGCTCACTCACTGACAAAGTGACTCACCAAGCAACTGGATCCATTTTGTTGATTGGCTTTATTTGCACAATCGCCGCGGGAGTTTGTTTTGCAATACATATGGATGACATCATCTTTCCCGCAGACCACTGTTACCAATGTCCAGCCAATGGACTACAGACTACAGATTTATATGTAATTAACTATTGTCAATCAAGATAGGCCCCACGCCATGGCTGCTTCCGTGATCACATCATCAGGTACACAGTGGGGTCACACAAGGGTCATATATGTTAAGGAAGGGAAACGTGATGTTGAAATGAGTCACGAGTGAAGGATTATGGGAATTGTAGGAGCAGTGCTTTGTTTTTACATATAATATCACTTTGTGCTCGCTGCCTGAGTGCCTCATGATCGCCTTATCTTTAACGCAACGTCTCACGAGACTAGTTGGCCGTCGGTCATTAAAATCGGGGCCCAATCATCTCTTTAAAGTCTTTAAACTCAGGAAGTCCTTAACTAGACCGGCCGGTTTGATCTCGGCGCCTGTGCTTATAGCGCGGCCGCCTCTCACTTGGAAGGGCATCGAGACAAAACGCGATGCGCATTTAATGGCCTCCGCGGTGTGTGCGCGCGCTCTCTTCCCGCCGCCGTTACTCAGAACAGAAGAGCGTTCTCCTCGTTAGCCGATCTCCCAGCCGGATGTGTGACCGCCGACTTCCGTGCGCTGAGTTGACCTCCCGACCGGCCATCGGTAATGGCCTTCTCCAGGGGGGGGCCACTGCCCACTGCCCGATGGGAAAACGATGGTTTATGAAGCTGGCGCAGGAGCCAGATGGGCCCATGTAGAGACATGCGTAAAGCTGCAGCCCGACCGGACAGACTATTAAGGGGAAGTTAATCTTCCATTTTGTGATACGTCAGGGGCAGGGGGAGATTTGCCATGTCACCCATCCGTTGCTGATTACAATTACCGCGCAGCCCCGTCGTTTAGCGGGCGCGCATGAGTTAAAAAGTGAGCGCAATTGAGGAAAACACACAATGACCTTATTGCACTTATTGCGCTTCTCACGGCGCCCGACGCGATAAGAAAACGGTAACCCCAAGACGCTACATTAGACGCAGCGCCAAACTGAACGAGTGTAACGGACGCCAGCAGGGGGCGCTGTGCAGTGAAGTAAACCTCACTCCCTGACGCCTAAATAGACTGTTCTAGCGATGAAGCTAGAGGGCCTATGGGTTTTAGCTTCTCACGTTAGAAAGTCGCTTCTCATGCCGGAGATCGTCAGTTTGAGCCCAGGGTGGGACACTGATTGTTACACGATCGGGCGGAGGAATTTAAAACAGGGGCGTTTGAGACCCTGAGCCCCGAATCCCTCAGAAAGGCCCCCCCCCATGTTTACCTCCCGCAAGGTCATCATCGCTAGTTTGATTTTGCGTTCCCGGACACGCATCGTATATTCCGCATTACGCCACTTCGTTGAGCCCCAGAGAATGCCCCTGCAGAGCTAACGCTGTTATATTCTATTTGATTTATTAACGTTTGTCAAGGAAATGTTACGTGCAATGCTAGTCCCTCTGTTATTACACCCCCCCCCCCCCCCCCATCCCTATCAGCTCCTCTCCTCTGCGCTACATATCTACCTTTGTCACCAATATTACATTACACTTTCATTCTTCTTTACTGGACTTACTGCACCCATTTCCGTGACTGCACTGTTCTGCACTGCTATCACTACGGTGCTGCACTCCTGTCACTTTAAAATGCACCATTCGCCATATGTATATGCCGTATTATCCATCAGACACTTTATTGTTATTTTTTATTGCGTATCGTATTGTTATAGTATGGTGTATAGTATAGTATATAGTACGTCTGGGTGCGGCCCTGGACGACCAACTGTTCTCGGCAAACATTGCATCGGTGACACGCTCCAGCAGCTTCCTCCTCTACAGCATCAGGAGGATTCGGCCTTTTCTCACTGAAGAGCCTCCAGGAGCAGGTGCTCATCCAGGCTCTTGTCATATCCCCGTTTTCGCATCAACTCCCTCCGTGCTGGAGCCCCGACATCTGCCATCAGACCCCCGGAGCTCCCACACATCAACCCTTTCTTCGGTCTTTACACCGGCTCCTTGTAGCTGCTCGCATCCAGCTCAAGAACCTGGTGCTAGCCTATAAGGCGAATGAAAAGAACAGTTTCTTCCTACCCCCCCAGGCCATGGTCAGGCCTTACGTCCCTGCCCGGCATTTCGCTCTGATACTTCGGGGCCGTCTGCTCGCACCCTTAACTTAGGGGCCCTTGTGAGCGATCTACGCGGTCACGGCTCTTCTCTGTCCTGGCCCAAATGTGGTGGAATGAACTCCCCACGGATGTCAGGACTGCAGAGTCACTGCCCGTCTTCCGCCGCGGGCTGAAATTTCCCCACTTCGGGAAACACTCCCCCTCCACACTCCCCCTCCACGCGCATCCTGGTATCACTTTTTACTAGTGTACTAGCGTCTTACTAAGTAGATTGTTAGTCAGTTAGATATTGTTCTATTGTTTGCCAACTTATTGTACTTCTACCCGAGCACTGGCTCAGTTCTCGGAGACTTGTTAGAAATGAAATGCACTTTTGGTGGACTTGTGGTGACGAGTTGTTCTCTTACCTTCCTTTGTTGAACGCACTATTGTAAGTCGGACAAAAGTAAGTAAGTTTGTAAGTTTCGGTAAGCTTGGACAAAAGTGTCTGCTAAATGACTGTAATGTTATGTAATGTATGTAGTTGATAGTGTTGTTTATAGTATAGTATTGTATTGTATGTATAGTATTGCATAGTTTTGTATAGCATATCATTGTTGTCGAAATACAGAATGCGGGAGTGAATGGGGAGTAAGCATTCCATTGTACTAAAAAAAACCATCTTGATCTTGAATCTTGAATTTTGAATCTTCAATCTTCAATCTTCAAAATTACAACAAATTAAACAAGAGAACAAACCGCAAGTCAAGTCAATCAAACTCGGGACATGATCACGCTGAGACTAATCCCGGTGTGAGCATTGCGTTAGACACCACCTGGTGGATTATTCTGTCCATTAAACACAGCCTGTGTGTGTGCGTGTGTGTGTAAAAGCTTTACACACGTTTGTTAGCTGAGGTTGCCAAGGTGTCGAGACGCGGTAGCTCGACTAAAGCGTGCCGGTGGAGTGTCGAGATCAGAACCCATCGTGTGGATAATCCTCAACACACACACAGACGGAATGATCAAACAACACATCAGGATGTATCTCTCTCTCTCTCTCTCTCTCTCCTCTCTCTCTCTCTCTCTCTCTCTCTCTCTCTCTCTCTCTCTCTCTCTCTCTCTCTCTCTCTCTCTCTCTCTCTCTCTCTCTCTCTCTCTCTCTCCCCCACTCTCTCTCTCTCTCTTTCTCTCTCTCTCTCTCTCTCGCTCTCTCTCTCTCTCTCTCTCTCTCTCTCTCTCTCTCTCTCTCTCTCTCTCTCTCTCTCTCTCTCTCTCTCTCTCTCCATCTCTCTGTCTCCCCCACACTCTCATTCTCTCCCCCACACTCTCTCGTTCTCTCCCCCCCACACTCACTCTCGCGGTCTCTCTCTCTCCATCTCTCTCCCTTCATCTCTCTTTCTTTTCGACACTCTCCTCTCTCGTTCTCCGCCATATTCTCTCTCAGCCTCTCCCTCTCTCTTTACCCTTCTTCCCTCTCTCTCTCTCTCTCTCTCTACCTCTCTATAAGGCTCTCTGTCACTCCCCCATTCTCGTTCTCTCTGAACCCCTCCCTCTCTATTTCCCTCTGCTCCCCCCCCCCTCTTTCTCTGTCGCTTTGCCTGTATATATATATAAGTGTATGTGTTTGTGTTCATGTGTGTGTGTGTGTGTTTGTGTGCGTGTTATGTTTATGTGTGTGTGCGCAGGTGTGTGTGTGCATGTTCATATGTGTATGTGTGTGTGTGCGTGGGTGGGTCTTAACATGTTAACACAGTGTAGCGGAATTGGTGGTGTCAACCGTAACGCTCAAGAGTGTAACGTGGGCGTGTTGTGTGTCAGGAAAACATGTGTGGTGTGTGTGTGTGTGTGTGTGTGTGTGTGTGTGTGTGTGCGTGTGTGTGTGTGTGTGTGTGGTGTGTGTGTGTGTGTGTGTGTGTGTGGTGTGTGTGTGTGGTGTGTGTGTGTGTGTGTGTGTGTGTGGTGTGTGTGTGTGTGCGTGTGTGTGTGTGTGTGTGTGTGTGTGTGTGCGTGCGTGTGCGTGTGTGTGTGTGTGGGTGGGTGGGTGGAGAAAGAGGGGGGGGGGGGTTACACACAATAATGTCTTTCTTAAGTACACATGATGTCTCCCTTAAATACAATTTAAAAAAACGTAATTAATTAATAACAAATATTCAAAATGTCAAGTATAATCAAGTTCCGGTTAACTTGCCAGCTTGTTGAGTCATTTCAGATACGTCTGATCAGTGTTAATTATAACATAAGTGGATTAGGACCTTGGGAAGGATAACAAGGTGTGATTATGAATCATGTGACCAGAGTTTGCCCTCTCAGGTGTCACCTCTCACACTCACCAACATGGCCATAACCCATGCTTCTTTTTGTTCTTCTGGATATTAGCTTTGACTCTGGCCTCCTGTGATTATTATTATTATTATTATTATTATTACATTATCCAACATGAGCTAGTCCCCTGCTGAAGCTGCTACCTCCGCGACCCGACTACGGATAAGCGGGTAGATGATAGATGGATGGATGGATGGATATCCAATGTGATATTTAATCATCATCACTCATCCAACCCCAACCCCCCCCCCCCTCTTTCTCCACCCACCCACCCACACACACACACACACACACACACACACACACACACACACACACACACACACACACACACACACACACACACACACACACACACACACACACACACACACACACACACACCCACACACACATACACACTCTCACACACACACACACACACACACACACACACACACACACACACACACACACACACACACACACACACACACACACACACACACACACACACACACACACTCACATACACATACACACAGGCACACAAACAGTGTCATTATAATTTTGAATAATTAAATGCAAAGAGATTTATTTTTTTGGTTTTGTTCGTTGTTTCTTTCTGCTTGGCAAACGCGACAGCCAATCATAATATGGGGATTGTATGCATGGCAACACACAGCACACCTGGGTGACATCGAACCCACACAGTGGGTTCTGATTGCCCGTACTATAGTGTGGTTCTACGTCCCTTTGAGTAGTGGTATGGTCCTACATCCCTGGGAGGAGTGGTACGGCCTTACATCTCTTGAAGGAGTGGTGCCGTCCCACGTCCCTGGGAGGAGTGATGCGGTCCTACATCCTTGGGAGGAGTGGTACGGTCTTACATCCCTGGGAGGAGTGGTGCGGTCCTACATCCAAGGGAGGAGTGGTACGGTCCTACATCCCTGGGAGGAGTGGTACGGTCCTACATCCCTGGGAGGAGTGGTACGGTCCTACATCCTTGGGAGGAGTGGTACGGTCCTACATCCCTAGGAGGAGTGGTACGGTCCTACATCCCTGGGAGGAGTGGTACAGTCCTACATCCCTGGGAAGAGTTGTGCCGTCCTACATCCCTTGGAGGAGTGGTACGGTCATACATACCTAGGAGGAGTGGTACGGTCCTACATCCCTGGGAGGAGTGGTACGGTCCTACATCCTTGGGAGGAGTGGTACAGTCCTACATCCTTGGGAGGAGTGGTACGGTCCTACATCCCTGGGAGGAGTGGTACGGTCCTCCATCCTTGGGAGGAGTGGTGCTGGGTTTATGCCAGAGGCAGCCTCGGCGCCTGTGGCAGGGAAGGACCTCACCGCGATCCATCAGGGTGGAATCATGCGCAAGCTTGATTAGGCCCATGCATATTCATTGAGCACTATGTGTTATACTATGTGCGTATAACTGGCCTATATTTCAGCGGCTGAGAAGATGGAGAGGAAATGTTCCTAATGTCACGAGGACATAGCCCACATGCTTTTCTTTATGCTAATGAATGCTAATGCCTCTCGCAGGGTTTCTTCGGTTTCATATTTTTTTGGGAGTCTGGTATTTTTTTTATGGAATAGGTCTGCCTCCGCCATCCTATTACGAAAAAACCTTCCCCCTGCCGGCGGTGTCACGGCCATTAAGACAAACACAATTAGAGGGTCCGTGAACAATGGGAATTCATTAGCTGTTATACCCCTGTTCCCTTCTCTCACTCACACACTGTGTCACTGTTACCGGCTGATACCACTGCCCCCCCACACACACACACACACACACACACACACACTCACAAACACACATACTCACACACACACACACACACACACCCACACACACACACACACACACACAGACGGACAGAAGGATGCACAGACGGACAGACAGGCTTACATAGCTCTAGGCGTGGCGTGTATGTGAACACACACGCACGCACACACACACACACACACACAACACACACACACACACACACACACACACACACACACACACACACACACACACTTCCTTGATAACATATTGTGTTGTTCTGCCGTGACCAGGCCACCAGTAATCTTCTCCCAACACAAACAGCAACACCCAATGGGATTCTGGGTAATGAATGATGCTGGGCACTGTGTGTGTGCCACAGACGCAAGGAGGCATTCAGGTCTCCCAGTGGAGAGAGAGAGAGAGAGAGAGAGAGAGAGAGAGAGAGAGAGAGAGAGAGAGAGAGAGAGAGAGAGAGAGAGAGAGAGAGAGAGAGAGAGAGAGAGAGAGAGAGAGAGAGAGAGAGAGAGAGAGAGAGAGGAGAGAGAGAGAGAGAGAGAGAGAGAGAGAGAGAGAGAGAGAGAGAGAGAGAGAGAGAGAGAGAGAGAGAGAGATGAGTGGAGTGCGGGAGATAGTGAGCAGTGTGGGAGACCTTGAGAAAGAGAGAGAGGTGGCGGTGGTGTTGAGAGTGATGGGGAAGTCAGCGACTGCAGGGTGGGGTGAGAGATGGATGGATGAGACCTCTTGGAGAAGGATGAAGTCTCATCCGTCCATCTCTCAAAGTGACAGAGGGAGAGAGAGAGAAAAAATGCTGCACACTCATGCACACACACACACATGCATGTATGCATGTATGCATGCATGCAGACATACACACACACATACACACACACACACACACACACACACACACACACACACACACACACACACACACACACACACACACACATTTATTTACGAAACACTTGCATGCTTGCATCTAAAACAAGGATCTTACATTACTAATTCATGTGCTCTCTTCGGTTAATGGTTACTATGTTTGACACGACACTGTGTGTGTGTGTGTGTGTGTGTGTGTGTGTGTGTGTGTGTGTGTGTGTGTGTGTGTGTGTGTGTGTGTGTGTGTGTGTGTGTGTGTGTGTGTGTGCGTGGTGTGTGTCCCTATTTTGTGTCCTGGGCTCTTAACGATAGACCTTATAACACAGAGCTATGAATATATTGTGGATATATGTATGTATTCCCCAGCCAGAGGCTCAGTGTTACTAGCCGGGACACTGCCATACATCACCGGAACGGAAACAACATCTTATAATGCCACAAATACCAAGATACACTCATGAATTCATGTGATCTCGACATCCAGAGCTCTTCTTCCGAGAATATCCCCCCCCCCCCCCCCCCCCCCCCCACAAAAAAAACCCAGATACAAAACCAAAAAACCATAACAAAATGTTCCCCCGTTCCGGCAATGTTCATTTTGCATGTTAGAATTTAAATCAGAGTCTGTTTATTAGCTAATTAAGTTGACACACAAGGAATTTAAATAGGAGGATTTTCTCTTGATGCACTGCACTGAAACGACTATGAAAGACAAAACACAAGCAATGGTTCGAATTATGGGGGTCTGACCCCCATAATTAAGACTTAGACCCCTCTAAAAGGGGTTAAAAAAACAGTTTGGGGGGGGTCGAAACTTTTTTATATCCTTCTTATAAAAATATTACAATGCATTTCCAATATTAATGCCTGGAAGTATCTTGAAATGCGATTTCAAAGTGGACCATACCATTTCCATTTACCAACCTTGAGGTTGAACATCTTGTCTACCTGCCTCACTCACGTCATTGCAGCGGTTTGCGTCTTTCATGTTTATATTGTAGTGCGTCGCGCAAGCCAATGGAGACACTCTATAGGGTTAATGTAAGTAGCTAGCTATCTAGCTTCTTTAATACACTTTACTTTCTTACCTTCAAAGTTTCTGAATTACATTGTGGCGAGAGTCAACGGATGACTACTAACGTTGCTTTGTTTCTAACTTTTGCCTTAAGTTAGTTAAGCTAACTAAAACAAGCTGGCTCAAGCTAGCAATGTTTGCCTTACCTAACATTAGATAACTACTGTTAACTTGCTGATTTCTCGCCCAGTTATTTACATTGTTGGCTTGGCATTTCATGACCAATATAAAATCATATAATTTATTATCTGTTTGCAAACCCTGGTGATTAGCAGTTTGACAATGGAGGGTTAGCCTAGTTGTTGTAGAGAGTTTGTGCATTAATATACGTGTGTGTGGCTGTGATGGCTTAACCAGGAACTCAGGAGTTTTACCTGGCTGGGTAATTGAACAATATTTAAATGCATGTTCAAGATTCAAGAATTGTATTTGCCATTTGCAACAACTACATTAGAATGCTTACTCCCCATTCCAATGTACGTGTTGCAAATGGCAAATACAATTCTTGAATGTTGAATTGTGTGCTGAAGGCTGAGGAATTGTATTAGTTCAAATGTATGGAGGACTACTTTATTGAACTAAAAAATATTCAATTGAATTCACAGAGCCAACTTGAGCAAGAGGAAAGTAGATTTCCGGTTTAAACTTGTAAGCATTAGAACTGAGATATTATTGCAGCCTGTATTTTCTGTGGTTGCCATACAGGCATAATTCTGAAGCAGGATAGTATGGGTGATAGTGAGTTTTACATTCATGTGGTGTTGCAGTGAACAGGCAGGATGAGAGCAGGAGGACAGTGAACAGTCAGGAAGAGAGCAGGAAGACAGTGAACAGTCAGGAAGAGAGCAGGAGGACAGTGAACAGGCAGGAAGAGAGCAGGAGGACAGTGAACAGTCAGGAAGAGAGCAGGAGGACAGTGAACAGGCAGGAAGACAGTGAACAGTCAGGAAGAGAGCAGGAGGACAGTGAACAGGTAGGAAGAGAGCAGGAGGACAGTGAACAGTCAGGAAGAGAGCAGGAGGACAGTGAACAGGTAGGAGGACAGTGAACAGTCAGGAAGAGAGCAGGAGGACAGTGAACAGTCAGGAAGAGAGCAGGAGGACAGTGAACAGTCAGGAAGAGAGCAGGAGGACAGTGAACAGGCAGGAAGAGAGCAGGAGGACAGTGAACAGGCAGGAAGAGAGCAGGAGGACAGTGAACAGGCAGGAAGAGAGCAGGAGGACAGTGAACAGTCAGGAAGAGAGCAGGAGGACAGTGAACAGGCAGGAAGAGAGCAGGAGGACAGTGAACAGGCAGGAAGAGAGCAGGAGGACAGTGAACAGGCAGGAAGAGAGCAGGAGGACAGTGAACAGGCAGGAAGAGAGCAGGAGGACAGTGAACAGGCAGGAGGACAGTGAACAGTCAGGAAGAGAGCAGGAGGACAGTGAACAGGTAGGAAGAGAGCAGGAGGACAGTGAACAGGCAGGAAGAGAGCAGGAGGACAGTGAACAGGCAGGAAGAGAGCAGGAGGACAGTGAACAGGCAGGACCTAGTAGCAAAGAGGTGAGTCAGAAAGGAGACTGCACTGAAAAGATTTATGCCATTGTGGTGGAAAATTAAAGTTAGATAACTACTCACAGAGAAATAAAGTCTCTATAAAGAGTTATTTATTCAGATGTGCACTAAAGGAACAGTTCAGCAAAGAGCTATACACAAGGTAGCGCTTTCTGAGAAGTGAGCCCTGAATGAAAAATCGAGGTTATCTTTGTACAGAGACACAACACCGACTGTCTGCGGTGGGAAACAGTCAGGGTACGAGACATTTTAAGAAACCGTTAGGATATGAAACATTTTCAATTCAAGTTACTGGCAGCTGTAAGTTTTCATGTGTGGGTATTGTATTGTTTGTGTTTTTTTGCACACAACTTTGTTGTTCGTGTGATTTCCTACGAAGTCAGGGTGGTGTGATCGGGAGCCACAAGCAGTTGTGTGAGCCTGTACATATGGCCTGGCAATATTTCTTTCACACCATCATACCAGATATTTAGGCAAATGGTACTTGCTGAATCAATGAAACTGATGCACAACAATCATACCGACTGTTGTCAACTAATATGCCATGTCTTGTGCTGTGCTTTAATAAAGTGTTTGCTATTGATAGTACAGAAAGCATAACACCATCATGGTTATATTATTCTCATGTGTGTCTTGACAACATGAGAGTTTTAAGAAAAAATGAAAAGAAAGTTGACATTGTATAATTCACACTCTGGTTGTGCGTTCAGGACGTGTCTGATTTGCGGCTTCCCGGAAAACAAAGGGAGATTTAATAGAACATTTTTAAATCTAGGAGGATGCGGTGCTAACGACAGAGGCGTGTGACGGTGTTACTGTAAAGCATGGGAACATCTTGAGCTCCGTACCCGCCGCTGCTGTTCTTCAATCCTGTTTTTTCCTTTGTCATCAAACAGCAACCAGACCGTGCTGCACCAGTTCTGCTGCCCGGCCCCTGAGGTCCCCGAGGCCGAGGCCTCCAACGCCTGTGTCCCCAGGTAAGACCTCCCTCCGTCCCGCTCCCACCACGGCTTACACACACACACACACACACACACACACACACACACACACCACACACACACACACACACACACACACACACACACACACACACTTCCTGTTTTCATTCTAGCTTCCATTTTTCGTTAACACTTTTTACCGTTTGTCGTTATCATTTTTTTCCCGTTATTGTTTATCTTCCCTTTTGTTTTTCTTTCCTTTGTTCCATGTTTACTTGTAGCCAAGCTGATATTCATGCTTCCTCGTATTTGATGGCGTTACACTTACCAACCCATCCCCCCCCCACACACACACACACACACACACACACACACACACACACACGTCTCCCCCCCCCCCCCGTCTCCCCCCCCCCCCCCATAGTCCGCCTCAAAGCGGTTGTAAAGTCTTTCTGAATGACCGGGGGGGGGTAGTGGGTGTTTCAGGGACCGTTATATGACGACTCTGTGGCTCTTAGTTTCCTCCATCTCCTCCTGGTTTCTCCATCTGGGTTTATGGTCTGTCACCGGGTGAATTAAGGGGGGAGGCTCCGGGTTTCGGGGGAAGGGAACAAACCAAAAAAAAAAGCTTGGTCTTTAGAGGATGCCGTTTGACGCAACAATATTAAGTCTGGAGAGAATATTTGTTTACACTTCCGTCTGTCAGAGGATCGAGATGAATCCGTGGCAAGAGGATGGTTATGGATCATCCTCTGTTCACAAGATGATGGGTGCCATCAATCAAACACTCTTTTCACAAGATAGTGGTCATGGATCAAGCACTCTTTTCACAAGATGGTGGTCATGTATCACACTCTTTTCACACAACGGTGGTCATGGATCACACTCTTTTCACAAGACTGTGGTCATGGATCAACACTCTTTTCACAAGACGTTGGTCATGGATCACACTCTTTTCACAAGACGTGGTCATGGATCACACTCTTTTCACAAGACGGTGGTCATGTATCACACTCTTTTCACAAGATGGTGATTACTGATCGCACTCTTTTCACAAAATGGTAATCATCTTTGTCTCTATTTTCGGAACATTGGTGAGGTCCAAACAAAAGATTGATATATATATTTATACATATCAATATATCAATATATACACATATATACCGCTATACTGCAAATAGTCCATAAAAGATCAAGCATCAAGTTTGTCTTTTTGGTTTTAGTTTGACTAATGTTAGTGTTGTAGAAGTGCATCTTGGATAACCCCTTTCTTGAGATGTTCTACACTTCTTAAACAACAGACATGTACAAACAAACACCTGCACCATCACTGTTTGGCCACTGTCCATTGCTGACAGAGTGTTGCAGTAAAATGTCGCTTTATCTCCAAACCATGCACTACTAGGGCCGCTATTAATTAATCATGAATTTATCATTAAACATTGCTGAAGTGTTTTAACACAGAATTATCTCCCCGCCCTCCATCTCTGCCTCTACCAAAGCGGAGTGATGGACCACATTGGGTTTCATCTTGCTTGAGTTCTCCTTGCTATGCATAGTTTCTTCTTTTTGCTGCCTTGCGGACGCATCGATAGCGATTAAGCGGTCCGTGGTGTGTTGTTGTGTTGTAGACCATACCACTGGGCCTCCTGAGTCTCCACAAGAGTCGTGTGCAAGCGTGTTTTAAAGAGCTCGGGGGGGGGGGGGGGGAGGGGACCGATGGGTCACCCCGGACACATATTGATGCCAAATTATAAACCCTCTCTCCAGGCCGGATTGGCCGTATGAGAGAGAGAGAGAGAGAGAGAGAGAGAGAGAGAGAGAGAGAGAGAGAGAGAGAGAGAGAGAGAGAGAGAGAGAGAGAGAGAGAGAGAGAGAGAGAGAGAGAGAGAGAGAGAGAGAGAGAGAGAGAGAGAGAGAGAGAGAGAGAGAGAGAGAGAGAGAGAGAGAACTGACTGAAACACAAACACCCCCGTAGACTTCACTTGTACTCAATAAGTGACACAGGGAGGTGTGGGAGAGAGCGAGGGAGACAGGCTGGGGGCGTGGGAGGGAGGGTGACAGACAGAGAGAGAGCTAGCGACCCAGTCCCCCAACAACAACAACAACAACAACACCACCATACACAAGAGCAACTACACCGATGAGCCGTTTTGATGGGATCTTAGCAGCATCTCAGAACAGTAATGACAGGGCAGATATTTATAGTCCGTAGGAAAGAACAAGTGCCTGTGGCGTTGCAGCGTGAGTGACTTCCATGACGTGAAGGTTGAAGGTGAGTGGGGTGATCGAAGCTCAGGCTCTCAAACTATCGCACGCTGGAGGTTATTTGCAGTGGTCCTGTTGCTGTTTTGATTGCTTAAGGGCTTCAGAGACCACCACAACACATAAAACACAGATCGGGGGACAACTGAGTCCTTGTCAGATCCTCCACCAGCACCAGCACCCAGCACCACCACCTCCACCACCACCGCCAGCACTTCAGAACAGGACTACAGGGGAGGGACATTTAACGTGTGGACTTTTGTTGTTGTCGTGCACTAAAAATATATTATTTATATATAATAATATATAATAATATATTCTTGTTGTGGTTTCATTTTGTGCTTGCGCTGTTGTTATTGTTGTGGTTCGATGTTGCCGGATCACCAGTTGTCACATCGCGAGCTGCCAC
>CM051022.1:6535357-6575357 GCA_027704905.1 Muraenolepis orangiensis | reverse complement strand
GGAGAGGAGGAAGAGGATGGAGAGGAGGAGGAGGAGGAGAATGGAGAGGAGGAGGAGGAGGAAGAGGATGGAGAGGAGGATGGAGAGGAGGAGGAGGAGGAGGAGGAGGAGGAGGAGGAAGAGGAAGAGGATGGAGAGGAGGAGGAGGAGGAGGAAGAGGATGGAGAGGAGGAGGAGGAGGAAGAGGATGAGGAGGAGGAGGAAGAGGATGGAGAGGAGGAGGAGGAAGAGGACGAGGATGGGGAAGGGGAAGAGAATGGGGAAGAGGGAGAAGAGAATGGGAGGAGGAGGAAGAGGTTAGGGAGGAGGAGGAATAGGTTAGGGAGGAGGATGAAGAGGATGGAGAGGAGGAGGAGGAGGAAGAAGAGGGTGAGTGGGGCATTGGTGGTGTGTTTGAGGGGGGGGGTGTAGGCGGACGTGATAAAAACACCTTCTCCTGTCGTCTGGATCACTGTAATGAGCTCTCCTTCTAGAATGACTACAGATGAAATAAAGGAAGGAATGGAAGGGCCGTGGCTGGAGGCTGAAAGGTGATGATTGTAGAGCACTGTGTCTGTCTGGTGGAGACGTTTAAATTTCCATCTCATCTCTGGTTCAATTACCTCTGCAGTGTGATGTGTGAGTAGTGAGTAGAGGAGCGGAGCTTCTCTTCATCTGAATGGGATGAGAGCCGCTGATATAGCGATTTTGTGCTGATAAAAACCCACTGACGCCTCAGTTTGGTGTGTTCAAATTTCCTCTTACCTCCAGCGCGGTTAAACGATCATCGGAACCATCACACATTTCAAGGTGAAAGCATTACAGAAAAAAAGTGAAGAATAAATGTGGATCTTTATTTGATTTTCTTAACAGAAAATGAAAAAATGGCCCAAATGATGGGCCCAACCATCAGCAAGCATTATTTTTCCCTCCTGTGTGACTTGTTGAAACAGCAGTTCCAGACTGTCGACGCCAGCGTTTTTTTTCTCTTGGTTAGCTGTGACTCATCTTCAGCAGAGTGTGTGTGTGCGTAGCGGAGGTGTCGGGGATGTGTCAGTCCCGCTCCCCCTCGCCACGACGACATCATCATCACCGTAACGACAAACCCGAGCCGCCGCCCGCCGCCGCCTTCGCCACCGCCACCGCCACGCCACGGCCGCCGCCTCCGGGCCTCGTCCCACATTGCTATTTCTGGAACGTCTTACGACATGGCGTGTCGCTTCTGTCTACTACACGCTCGTCTGCCTCCTACCCTGAGGTGAAATGTCTTAGCGTGACACCCGTGTCCCTGTGGGTCTGAAGTAACGGACTCCTCGATGTCAGAGCGGTGCATTTTGTGCTTGGTTTAAATCGACTGTTGCACGGGTGGGAGTGTCTTCTCCCACCCAGTTTCCCCCGACGTTCAAGAGATCTTCCCCCCCCCCCCCCCCCCTCGTGGTTTATGAAGAGGGCAACACGCAACACGAGAAATTGAACCGTTGACACGCGGAAGCGAGCGGTTAGCAGCGGTGTCCGAAACCGTTTCTTCAAGAGGTGTGTGGCCCTCGTCTCCGCTTAGCGTCGCAATCGCTCTCTCACCGGCAGGGCCGTCGTTGGCGTGGCTCCGACGTGTTCACGGACAGGCTCACTTCCTGTTCCTCTTAAACGCGTCAAACGTTGCTTACGAAGAATCGCCGCCCCCGGGGGAGGGGGGGGGGGGGGTTTCTCTCGCTCTCGCTCTCGCTCTCTCAGGATTCAATATATTGTATTTGCCATGTGTAACAAGTACAATGGAATGCTTACTCCCCATCCCTCCCGCAGTATGAATTTCCTATAACAATACTACAGAAAACTATACAATACTAAACAAAACTATACTATAAACAACACTATGATAATATTGATAATAATAAATATAATGCATTTAATTTACATTGAAAAAGCTCAGAGTGCTATACTAGATTATAAACAACCCTATATGCCACACTATGTACTTTACTATATCCATTAAACACAACGATATTATAACAATACTGTACCCAATAAAAATAACAATTTAAGTGACTGATGGGTGATGATGATACATATGCATATATACATATTCTCTCTCTCTATTCGGCCGTGCGATTGAAAACATGAAGGTGGCAATTGATGGGTTGGACTGTATGTTTACCACCCATATGGCCAACACCGGACGTATGTTTTCAACCTTCCTGCCCTTCTCAAAAGCAATTTCACAGATGAGGGGAGACCCATTTTTAAGAGCGTGTGGATTTGTCTGTATTTTCTCTGGGAATTTCTGTGTGTGTGTGTGTGTGTGTGTGTGTGTGTGTGTGTGTGTGTGTGTGTGTGTGTGTGTGTGTGTGTGTGTGTGTGTGTGTGTGTGTGTGTGTGTGTGTGTGTGTGTGTGTGTGTGTGTGTGTGTGTGTGTGAAAGGTGCACAGAGATACGTGTCACCTGGAGTGTAAAATAGACCCGGGGTTGTCAGGCCATCCCTCAGTACCTCCCGCTCTGATAAAGCGGTCCGCTTCCTTCCTTCCGTCTTGTACCGCCGAGCGTCGGGTAAGAAATCAACACGACCCAACCCCCCCCCCCCCCCCCCCTGGAAGAGAATTTAATATCCTAACATGTCTGTTGGCGTGGAAACTCCCTTTCCGCAAAGGTCATCTTAAAATAGACGAGAGGTCTTTTTTCTCGACAGGCGGTGGGGGAGAAACGTTCGTGGGCAAATTGTGTAAGAAACAAAAACATTGGCATGTATGCATCACAGCATACGCAGCGGAAAAAGGTACACCAATGCAATTTAGCACATTTTGTGTTATTCATAAGCTGGCGACAAAAGGTTTTGTAAAGGTGTTATCTGTGTAAGCAACGATTCAGCAGAAAAAAAAATCCAAAAGTCGTATGTATGCCTTTGAGCAATTCATAGAAGGATATGGATAGGATCCATACAAAGTCTTTCCTTGCCCTTCTCATAGCTATGGTAGTCACACTCTTAGGATATGTTTGTTTACGAAAGACCCCAGCGATGACTGCCCCCTACTGGTACCCCAACGCCATCGCCAGCACTTGCTGGTCTTCAGTCTGACAAAATGTTCACGCATTCGTACCCAGACAACCGTGTCAACCGGCAAAAGGAACAGCCAGCTCGTCGGGAGCTGTTTTTTTAAAGGTTGCGTGTTGCTCAGAGACACCATCACACGGAAACCGAACCGGCAACCCTACGTACATGGGGGTTGCCGGAAGACCTCTATTTCCCGGATACGGCCGCCAGCGACGGGTCGATATCTCTCTCTATTTCTCTCTGCTTTGTTGTTTTCATATCACAGTCCCCCCCCCCCCCCCCCCCCCACCCCTGACGTCACAGTTCATTAAGCCCATCACTGTTATGTTTGTCCACTCATCTCCTCCGATGACAGTGCCATGGGGCCACTTCAGAAGACACTCATTTCATGAGAACTCGTTTATTCTCTCTCTCTCTCTCTCTCTCTCTCTCTCTCTCTCTCTCTCTCTCTCTCTCTCTCTCTCTCTCTCTCTCTCTCTCTCTCTCTCTCTCCCTCTGTCCCTCTGAGGGATGGACGGATGAGACTATTTCCTTCTCCAAGAGGTCTCATCCGTCCATCTTTCACCCCACCCTGAAGTAGCTGTCTTCCCCTTCATCTCTGAACACCACCTCTTCCTCTCTCTCAAGGTTTCCCACACTGCTCACTATCTCCCAAACTCCACTCATCTCTCTCACTCTCTCTCTCTCACTCTCTCTCTCTCTCTCTCTCTCTCTCTCTCTCTCTGTCTCTCTCTCTGTCTCTCTCTCTCTCTCTCTCTCTCTCTCTCTCTCTCTCTCTCTCTCTCTCTTTCTCTTTCTCTTTCTCTTTCTCTCTCTGTCTCCCCCTCCCCCACACACGTCTCATTTTCTGGCTTCTACAGTTGTACCCAAAGTCTCCAGACCCCCCCCCCTCGGAAATAAATCATTGTCGTTCAAAGTCGAGTATTTTGTTCAACCTTTGGGAAGTCATCCCTCGGCGTGTGTTCCTCGCTAGTGTTTCTGCCGGGGAGCAGCCAGAGGATAATCAATTACCGCACTCTTCTTGTTTTTTTAAAACTTTTTTTTCTGGCAGGATTTTTCGTCGCACCTCCACCTGCCGTGTGTGATGAATGTGTTATGTCTCACAGACGGCCTCCGCTTCCCCCCCCCCCAGACGTTCTGCATTTTGTCAAGTCGACGGAAAGGATATTAAGACTGTATATATATCTATACAGGCGACATATAGCTCAGGATGTAGGGCAGTCGCCTCGCAACCGGAAGGTTGCTGGTTCGATCCCCCGGCTCCTCCTAGCAAAAACTGTCGGTGTCCTTGAGCAAGACACCCTAACCCTAACGGCTCCTGACGTGCTGGCTGTCTCCTTGCATGGCTGACTCCGCCGTCGGTGTATGAATGGGTGAATGTGTGAGGCATGACTTGTAAAGCGCTTTGGATAAAAGCCTCCATTACCATATATATGTTATACCGTATACTTGTGTGTCCTTGTTTCCTTCTCTCTTATTCCTGCCTTCCTGCTGTTCCTAGACACGGAAGTCAGCTAATTTAAAGTCAACTTGGGGTTCGCTCTAAAGTCAACTTGCGTATTGTGTTTGGCGTTGTTAAAAGTATAGTGTTGTATACAGCATAGTATATAGCAGGTAGTATATAGTGTTGTTCATAGTATAGTATTCTATAGTATAGTATAGAATAGTTGTTGTTGAAATTCATACTGCGGGAGGGAATGGGGAGAAATCATTCCATTGTACTTCTACTGGGCAACAAACAACCAAGAATTGCTATCGCAAAAAGAACTGCTGAAACCGTTAAATCAGCTGGCAGTTATTTATGTTTGAATCAATGGTCCGTGCATGCAGGAATGGTGTGTGTGTGTGTGTGTGTGTGTGTGTGTGTTGTATATACTGTACATGGCTAAAAGCAACTGAAATGCCGTTGTGTTGCATAGCAACCCAAGCGTGCTGATTAACAGCATATATTGCTGGCTCGTTCGCCTGTTAAATTAGGGAGTCTATGACCGTACTGTTTCTCACAAGAACCAGATGCGATCGGCCTATGGGTCGCTCCCAGAATGAAACTCAACCAGTGCTAGACATTATGCCCTCTCTAGTTAGTTGTAGGTTGAGGGCACAGTTGATGCTATGAGGAACTGTGGCCCGAGCGTTGACGCATCGCACCTATCCACTGGTTCACCGATAACACCCTTAGGTACGACGTTTGGAGGTGACATGGAGGTGAGATTTAGCACAATATGGCGCTTCAGGGACCTCGGGGCAAGACAGAGCATTTATGTGATTTTCCACACACACACGCACACGCACACCCTTCAAAGACATCCCTGTTGTCCAGCATCAACGATGTTCAATCAATAATGTATAATCTGGACTTGGTGGCGGTCTCCCCTCCCCCTTTCCTCTTCTCTCTCGACCCTCTCTCTCTCTCACACTGACTCTATCGCTCTCTCACTCAGTATCTCAGGACTTCTCTCTCACTCGCTAGCTCAATCTCTCAATCTCTCAGTCTATTACTCTCTCTCTCTCTCTCTCTCTCACTCACTCTCGTTCTCTCTCACTCAGTCCAGGGTTTCCCACATATAGACTTTGTTTGGGGCGGGCCGCAAAGGTATATAAACGTATATAAGGTATATAAAACATATATTACATACATGTATTACATATCAATAATATATTAGTTTGATCTGTCCGAGAGCACGACGGCACTCGCGATCGATTAACTAGTGATCCCCTCGCTCTACTTCTCTTGTACCTGTTCACTCTGCTATCGCGTGATCGTGATCAAGTGTCAAACATACATAGGGATACATAGGCCTACGTTATATAGAGAGAAGACAACGATGTAATTACTTCAGAAGACACAGAATACAGACCTACCAGGTAAATCAACTAATTTTCTCCTTTGTGGTCGTGTTGTTGTTCTGACTTTGGTAGTAGCTTTCGAATTCTAGGAAAAGGAAGCGCCAAGACTCAAGGGTGTATTTGCTGCGTGCAAGTTATGTGCGCTATGTTAAATATAATAATTAAGACAGATTAATAATAAAGACAGGTGAACTTTAGCCAAGGTAATTTTCATGTTAAATATAATAATTAAGAAAGATTAATAATAAAGACAGATGAACTTTAGCCAAGGTCATTTTCAATACATTGTGAATTTAATCAGATATGATCAGGATAGCCAGAAACATATTTCCGGGCGGGAATTGGGGGGGGGGGGTCTCCAGTGTAAACTGCAAGAGGGACTTCTCCGCCATGAGCAGGGTAAGTACATTCTGTCTTTCTGTACTAAATAGGTTTTTCATGTTATTTCTGTGTAGTTTATTTAAATCCAATTGTCTGATTTTCATTTCAGGTGAAAACTCAGCTAAGAGAAATAGGCGACAAGGGGAGCACCTGGCTGCATGTCTGCGGATTGCAATGAATTGATCAACACCAGAGGCATTCCCATACACACAACACAGGTGTTGGAGCTGAAGGATTAAGTGCTCTGACCAACAGTGCCATCTTTGTGCACACTGAATATTGAGAAAATTCAATAAATCTAAATGTTCTCAAAGGTCCTGCGTATTTCTGTTGTTATCTCCAAACCCCGCCCCAAAACCACCCTCACACCCCCCACACACAAACCAGCTACCACAAGTATATTTCCGATCTGTGAGAAACACTCACTGCAGTCTATCCCTCTCAGTACTCTCCCACTCGGTATCTCACTCAAGATCTCACTCAGATTCTCACTCAGTCTCACTCATGTTTTCTCACTCAGTCTCTCTCTGTTTTTGTCTCTTAGTTGTATTTAGATCCAAAGGCTGTAGCTCTTTGAAGAGATTGGATTTGGAATCCATATTTCATGAGCCCAACCTCTTTATCTAGCCTGGGCTGAAATACTTGAGACTTCATTGAGAGGTGTGTGTGTGTGTGTGTGTGTGTGTGTGTGTGTGTGTGTGTGTGTGTGTGTGTGTGTGTGTGTGTGTGTGTGTGTGTGTGTGTGTGTGTGTGTGTGTGTGTGTGTGTGTGTGTGTGCCTGTGGGTATATCTGAAAGCACTTTGTCAGTGGGCACACAGAGATGACATCGCCATTTATTCCCATTTATATAGAGGAACACATACAGTTCACAGGCACATCTCGAGGAATACAAACTGAGTCCAACTGTTGTAAAATAAAATATCCACCACCTCCAGTCCACCTCCTAGGACAAGCTAGCTATCCATTTAACCCGTGCTAGGCAAGGCTAGGCTAGCTACTTGATTTTACACTTCCCCTTCCCCGTTAACCTTAAATCGGTCGATGATTGCTTTGTGCATTGTTTTGGCGGTTACTTTTGAACGTCTCCTAAGGATTGCATTGCATTAACGCAGCGCATGGAGAAGAGGACACCGAGCCTTCCAGCCGGCCGATTCCCAGTCCCTGTTAAACAGGAGTATTATTTATGAGGGCTGTCGTTGGCCCACCCACTCTATCGAATGGCATCCGTGGACACTATGGATCGGTCACCGATTGATGTGCTGTGCTCCCCCCCCCCCCCACCCCCCACCTTACTGATTAAACGTATTTTGGGATTTGTTGATCGAGCATATTGCACAGATGTTTTACTCAGACTAGCTTGTGGAGTTGTATTGAAATGTGCGTGACGTCAACACATTCATTATTCATAACATGTCCGTTGCCGAGTCTTACATTGGTCAGTCTTCCTCCCGCCACAGGAACAGGGAATGGGCGTTATTTACACGTTATAGCGGCCATCTTGGTTCCACCTTGGTTCCACCTTTGTTCGTCTTGGTTCCATCTTGGATCACCCATGGTTTCATCTTGATTCCAGCTTGGTTCCACTTTGGTTCCACCTTGGTTCCATCTCAGTTCCATTTTGTTTCCAGCTTGGTTCCATCTTGCTTCCACCTTGGTTCCATCTTGGTTCCATCTTGCTTCCACCTTGGTTCCATCTTGGTTCTATCTTGGTCAAACACGAGCTGGGTACCACCCTGCTAGTAGTAAGACCCAAGATGGCTGCTAGGGGATGCTTCTTCGACTCGGGGCACAACGCAGTAAACAACTCTTACCATTTGACTCCCCCTGCCACCCCTCCCCTTAGACCTCGTGATTTAAAGATGTCTCGGCTGTTTGCCATAAATGTCTCCGGCCGGAAATCAGCTCCTCGCACACACACGTCATCACGTACCTCTGGCGCCCCAGTGGCTGCTCACACCATGAGAGGGGTGAAGGGTGGAGAAATAAAGATGCTTGGAAGTCATAGTCACGATGTATGGGTTAAAAAAACTGAGTAAGGAACAATTTGTGCGTGTGTGTGTGTCTGTTTTCATAGCTCCAGCAATATAACTTTTTGTATGTGTGTGTGTGAGTGTGTGCGTGTGCCCGTGTGTGCCTGTGTGTGTGTGTGTGTGTGCATGCGTGTGTGTGCATGTGTGTGTGTTTGCGTGTGTGTGTGCATGTGCCTATGGTGCCTGAATGTTTCGGTGTACGGCCGCTGCTTCTTAATAAGCTGCTAATCCAACTCTGCAGCTCTGACTTAGATTGATGAAGCTTTTTGTCCCTGGCAGCTTGCCAGGGCCATCCGTCTTCAGCCTACATTCAAAACCCCTTAGTTCCCTCATCTTTATTTTTCATCGCTTTCCATTTTTTTTGTCTCCTCTCTCTCTCTGTCTGTCTCTTTGTCTCTCGCCCGCCTGTGCCGCGCTCGTACCTAAAGCTAACTCCGGTCCAGCTCTCTCCATGAAAAAAAACAAGTCATTTGTTAAAGTTACACAGCGTTAACTTCATCTATCTTCACGAAAAAACTAAAATGTACAATCCCACATGGCTGTACATGTGACAATTTAGCGTGTACTCCTGTGGTCTAAATATGCATGAAGTAAGTGGGTAAGTAGTTTTAGACAACCATGCGTCGAAACACCATCTGGGCGTATTACATTTGTATGTGAATTTAATTTTAAAAACAGCCCCCGGGAAAATGTGATCTTGGCACAGAATGTAGAAGGAATCCGTTGAAGCGGCGACAACCTACATGCATAATCATAATCAACCTATGCTGGGAAAGGTATTTAGGAATAGCATGATATTCCATTTCAAGATTTAGCGATCTCACTCACACATTTCCGAATTAAACGATTGAAGCGAGACGTCGGTGGACGTGATTTGAATTGATGTATGTAGTGTTTGGTTTGGTCGCGTCGTGATATCGTCTGGGTTGACATGAGTGTTTTCAGTGTTAAACGTGCAGAAACAAAAGAGAATATGGAGTTTTACAAACACCGAAACAAACTGACGATGAACAAACTCCGTCCTGATGTCATTTCATGCTTCCCTTTTTCCCCCACATATCCCCTCTTAAGATCTAAATCTGGAGGATTGAATCCTCTTCATTGGTCACACACATGTACACACAGTGAAATGTGTGTTCCCTGCATTTAACCCATCCTAGTATTAGGAGCAGTGGGCAGCTATGTTTTTATACAGCGCCCGGGGAGCAGTGTAGTAGGGGTCTGGTGCCTTGCTCAAGGGCACCTCGGCAGTGCCCGGGTGTTTCGGAGACTTGAACCGGTGACCTTCCGGTTCCAAACAGACTGATCTATCCTGCCGCCCACCTCTTGGTCAAGTAACCCCTACCACCAGTGACACCACCGCTCACCCACCCACTCAGTCAGTCATCACCCGTCACTCGGTGCATTGTACTCACCCCCAAAGACAGAAACTAAAGCTGTTTCACCGGCAGCTGTGTCAGTGCATATATGTATATGTTGCACATGGCAGGTTACATCTAAATACGCAGCGCCATTTATTCATGTATATTGGGTCAAAATAGCCTGTTACTATCTGACAGTGAATGGTGAAATGGTTTGGGTACTTGACATAGTTCCTAATTTTTTAGCAACCATGACTTAGATTGATTTTCTGTCCCTGGCAGCTTGCCAGGGCCATCCGTCTTCAGCCTACATGCAAAACCCCTTAGTTCCCTCATCTTTATTTTTCATCGCTTTCCATTTGTTTCCCTTCCTCTCTCTCTCTCTCACTCTGTCTGTCTGTCTCTTTGTCTCTCGCCCGTCTGTGCCGCGCTCGTACCTAAAGCTAACTCCGGTCCAGCTCTCTCTTAAAGTTACACAGCGTTAACTTCATCTATCTTCACGAAAAAAACAAAATTGTACAATCCTTGTACTTTACAATACTTGAACTTTGCGTGTACTTCTGTTGTCTAAATATGCATGTGTATGCAAGTGAGTGGGTATTTTAAGACAACCATGCGTCGAAACACCATCTGGGCGTATTACATTTGTATGTGAATTAAATTTTAAAAACAGCCCCCCGGAAAATGTGATCTTGGCACAGAATGTAGAAGGAATCCGTTGAAGCGGCGATAACCTGCTGTATATGCAAACATAATCAACCTATGCTGGGAAAGGTATTTAGGAATAGCATGAAATTCAATTTAGAGATTTAAAGATCTCCCTCACGCATTTCCAAATGAAACGGGCGATTGAAGCGAGACGTCGGTGGAGCGTGATTTGAATTGATGTAGAATTTGGTTTGGTCGCGTCGTGATATCGTCCGGCAAACACCGAAACAAACTGACGATGAACAAACTCCGTCCTGATGTCATTTCACGCTTCCCTTTTCCCCCCACATATCCCCTCTTAAGATCTAATGATCAGAAGATTACAATGTAAAGCAGGGGTTCCCAACCTTTTTTGTGCCACGGACCGGCAGATACATGAAAAAAATCTCGCGGACCGGTTGTCAAAGCGTGTTGTCAACACACACCCCTAACAAAACGGCAGGGCTCGATTTCAGTATAAACGCGCATGTACGTGGAGCACCCGTAACACAAACCGGCTCGTTCGCGACCGACACGTCACTAGCGCGTAGTCTCTTTAGTAGCGCGTGCAACTGAAAGTCTCTCGTTATGCCACCGATATATATTTAATATATATATATAGATTATACCGCCCATATATACCGCTATATAATCTATATATATAGATTATACTATATATATAATCTCTATATATAGATTATACCGCCCGCCGTTCACCTATACTCAAATAATTTGAGTCAAATATGATGATAAACACACAGCTGTTTGGCGGCCCGGCAGTAACACCTCCACGGCCCGGTACCGGTCGGCGGCCCGGCGGTTGGGAACCCCTGCTCTAAAGGATTGAATCCTCTTCATTGGTCACATACATGTGACTGTATTGTTTCCCTGCATTTAACCCATCCTAGTATTAGGAGCAGTGGGCAGCTATTTTATTTTTATACAGCTGCCCGGGGAGCAGTGTAGTAGGGGTCTGGTGCCGTGCTCAAGGGCACCTCAGCAGTGACCTTGAGCGACCTTCCGGTTTCCAAGCCCCAAGTTCCAAACAGACTGAGCTATCCTGCCGCCAACCTCTTGGTCAAGTAACCCCTACCACCAGTGACACCACCGCTCACCCACCCACTCAGTCAGTCATCACCCGTCACTCGGTGCATTGTACTCACCCCCAAAGACAGAAACTAAAGCTGTTTCACCGCCAGCTGCGTCAGCGCATATATGTATATGTTGCACATGGCAGGTTACATCTATCTACGCAGCGCCATTTATTCATGTATATTGGGTCAAAATAGCCCGTTACTATCTGACAGTGAACGGTGAAATGGTTTTGGGGACTTGACACGGTTCAACGAAACAATAACACAACAGAACAACAGAAGAACCCAGCCAATTGTACGTGCGTTGACCTAAAAAGGTTGTTTTTTTTCTGCACTCCCACATGTGTTCCTACTTTCCGGAACATTCCCTTGAACGACCCGGATTTTCTGGCGAGGAAGGATTGTTCTATTTTTCTGTATATTTCTGTATATATAGAGACTTTTTTTCAGATGTTTATTTTATTTTTCCAAACCCACTCTGCCCCCCCCCCCCACCCCCCACGAGTTGGTAAACCGTGCCGTGGTGTGTAATGTATCCACTGCATGAAACGTTAGACACACACACACACACACACACACACACACACACACACACACACACACACACACACATCACTCCTGGGTGTGCAGCAGCAACGGGACTTCTTTTTAAACAGCAGCATTTAACAAACTGGTAGCCGTTACCCAGCATCTCTCCTCCAGTTGGAAAATCACAAGATGACATCATGGCACCAAGTCACATCCCCCCCCCCCCCGCCCCCCCCCCTCCCCCCCCCCCCCCGCTCCTCATATATTCCTCTTGTGCATCGAGCGAGAGGAGGAAGGAAGGAGCAAACCGCTTATTTATGCAGGGAAATTCCACTCACACCAGTCAACCCCTTGTGTTCCGCCCGATGAACTGATTAAGTCTCCATGAGGGAGACGAGAGATGCAGAGGAGGAAGAGGAGGAGGAGGAGGAGGAGGAGGAGGAGGAGGAGGAGGAGGAGGAGGAGGAGGAGGAGGCGGGGGAGGGGGAGGAGGAGGAGGAGGAGGAGGAGGAGGCGGGGGAGGAGGAGGAGGAGGAGGAGGAGGAGGAGGAGGAGGAGGAGGAGGAGGCGGGGGAGGAGGAGGAGGAGGAGGCGGGGGAGGAGGAGGAGGAGGAGGAGGAGGAGGAGGAGGAGGAGGAGGAGGAGGCGGGGGAGGGGGAGGAGGAGGAGGAGGAGGAGGAGGAGGAGGAGGAGGAGGAGGAGGAGGAGGCGGGGGAGGAGGAGGAGGAGGAGGCGGCGGGGGAGGGGGAGGAAGAGGAGGAGGAGGAGGAGGAGGAGGCGGGGGAGGGGGAGCGAGGGTGAGGAGGAAGAGGGAGGGGGGGGCAAAGGGGACGATGACTTAGTGTGACAAGACGGTACAGGGGGGGGGAGCAGGGGGATGTTTGATTTGTGACCTGCTTGTAGAGTGGGATTAAGGGGGGCAGAAGGAGCTGCTGAGATGCTCGTCGGGGGGGGTAGGACCGCGGTGCGTTTGCAAACGTCTGATGTTCCCGTGTGCGGCCGTGGCCCGTGGCCCTGGTGGTGGTGGTGGTGGTGGTGGTGGCGGTGGCTGCCGTACTTGGGGAGAGAACAGAGGCGTGGATATAAATGACCGAACTGAAGGAAACCAACATCTCTCCGGGGACGTCATTGGCTCATCGCGGAGCTGTGGCGACGCTGTTCTCTTTGCATTAGAGCGAGGGGACGTTGGACAACATATCATCCCCATCATCACGGGGACAGCGATACCCGATATATATATATATATATATATATATATATATACTGTATATGAATATTGATCAATCTGAATTAAACTGACGCTCGGTACATATGACGTATATGGACATTTGGAACGTACGGTATCAGACTGAAACTACTTGGCCTTTCTCTCCTTCGTTTCAAACCTTGAATGTTGAACAGACAACGGACTGATAGCTCAGTCTTGGCTTGTGAACCGGAAGGTCGTGGGTTCATGTCCACGAAACACCCTGTAGCTGATGGGTTAAATGCAGAGAAACACATTTAACTGTATGTGTATGTGTATGTGACCAATAAGGAGGATTCAATCCTTTAGATTGTAATCTTCTTATCGTTCATCAATTTAGACTATAAAATGCATGGTGTCACGATAAATATCTTAATTTCTCACTTTCGATACAGTGTAGCCCTTTAAAGATGTGAACCGCTGAATTATCGCTCCGGCCCTACTCTGCATACAGACCATCCAGGGGACTTTGGGGCTTACCCTTTGACCCACCACACACACACACACACACACACAGGCACACACACACACACACACACACACACACACACACACACAGAGAGCTCAGGGTAGGGTAGGGTAGCCACGGTATCGTATTCCTGCCAGCAGTGTGCGCCGCCTTGCTCACGCTGCTGACGATGCTGCAGCGGGCGGTGCGCAAGTGCGAGGTGATTAAAAGTCACCCGTGTGCGGCGGCCTCTCGCTTCCCCGGGTCACATGACACGCCGCTTTGTGCTGATTAAGTAAGCTACTAAGTACTCTCTCCGTCGTCTTCCCCCCCCCCCTGCGCGGTCCTGCCGCATTGCAGCTGAGGTTTGAACAGCGGCAACATGCTTGTTATTAGTATCGACACGGGACGCGTCCCAGCATGCAACGGGGGGGGGGGGGGGGAGCGCGCTAGAACCTTAGAAAGACTCACCACCCCACCACCGCTGGGGAACAATCGCAGTGGAACAATTGCACACAACGAGAGAATGAGTGAACGGGTGAATCGATTGTATCGGTTGATGAACTTTATGTGTTATGTCGGTAGTGGCGACGCAACGGAACGCGGAACTCGTCTAATACGAGGTGTAACTTATGTAACAAAGACCAGGATACGATACGATTTACCGGGGGGGTGGGGGAACATTACACACACACACATACACATACACACACGCTGTATTTCTGAGTTGCTTTAATGTGACCCCCCCCCCCCCCTCAGCGATAACGGTGACCTGATGCATATGAACAATGATATTAACTCTACATTTACACACACAATCCATTACTTGGCCCTCTCACGCAGCTCCACCGGAGGACCTAACCCAAGAGTATATTATTATGTATGTGTTTACCATACAGTTTTTCGTAAGGAATAATTGTCCAACGGCAACAGTGGTTTTGTTCCGCTAACGCCACAGTTAATGATTACCTATTACCTTGGTCTATAATGTGGTATTGGTGTTTTAATTGACTTCATTGGCCTGGGTGTCCCTTTATTCAAAAGCGTTATTGACCAATATTTATTTTAGATTATTATTATTATTATTATTACTATTGTTATTATAATTGTTATTATCTTATCAAGTTTTACAACCGTGCGGTATAATACGAGATAAAGACTAGCACTTTGATATCAGCAAACCAAATCAAATGTTTGTCAGCGATATGACGTGGACGGGTAAGTGATGCGTGTGACCAAAGCCCAACATGGCGGTGGGCGGCCGTGAGGTGAATGTTCGGTCAAGATGAAGCAGGCTTGAGTTGCGGAAGGTGGCGGTACGGTCGGGAGGTTTTTCCGTGTGTCGCTTGTATGGTAATCGGTCTGTAGGCCTGTAGTGTGGCTTTTGGCCCCCAGCGCCCCCTAGAGGGCTACTCCGGGAAATGCAGTCCAGGCCGCATGTAGCTATTAGACTAGAAGCGGCGCCCGCGCGCTACATCTCGGAGGCTAGTCTTGTATTTAGATCATCGCCCGATCATCCGGTGAGTTGTTAGCGCAATTAGCGCTGCTACTCCGACTTGTACCTTCTGAAGCGCCGCCAACCACAGAAGTGACAGAGGGCTCAGGCTCGCCTTGCAAACCCTTGCCGGGATCGCTCGGGCCCATTAGCAGTCATTGCTAGCGGTGGGGGTGGGCAGGGGGGGCTGGGGGGGAGATGTTGGACATGCGCTGTAATTGCATACTGGGCCCCTGACACACAGAGGCCACACTCATCTGTCTCTAACACTGACATATGCAGAAGATGAGAGAGAGAGAGAGAGAGAGAGAGAGAGAGAGAGAGAGAGAGAGAGAGAGAGAGAGAGAGAGAGAGAGAGAGAGAGAGAGAGGAAGGAGAGAGAGAGGTCAGAGTGAGAAAGACTAAGACAGGGCAGGAGAGTGAGAGTGAGAAGAAGAGACAGAGAGTGAGTGAGACAGGGGGAGGAGTGAGAGCGAGGACCGACTGAGAGGGAGAGATAGAGACGGGGGAGAGAGAGGTCAGAGTGAGAAGGAGAGATGGATAGAAAGTGAGACAGGGGGAGGAGAGAGAGGACAGAGTGAGAATAAGAGATAGAGACTGAGTTACAAAGGGGTAGAAGAGAGAGAGGACAGACTGAGAAGTATAGAGAGAGACGGGGGAGAAGAGAGGACAGACTAAGAAGAGGAGATAGAGTGAGACAGGGGCAGGAGAGTGAGAGAGGGCAGACCAAGAAGAAGAGAGAGACAGGGAGGAGAGAGAGAGAACAGACTGAGAAGAGATAGAGAGAGATGGGGGAGAAGAGAGGACAGACTAAGAAGAGGAGATAGAGAGACATGGTTGGGGAGATAAAGAGGACAGAGTGAGAAGGAGAGAGAGAGAGACAGGGGAAGAAGAGAGAGACAGGGAGGAGAGAGGACAGAGTGAGAAGGAGAGATAGAGAGAGAGAGACAGGGGAAGAAGAGAGAGGGGGAGTAAACTCATTCCCAGGCGTTCTCATCTCACGACAGGACACCTGGAGATAGGATGCTCCAAAATGTGCGTTATTGGCGAGGGAAAGGGCGGGACATTCAGTTGCATAGTCATATGATCTCATACATAATGTCAGGGATATCCATTTCCGTTACATATGTTTCGGAAATGGCTTTGTCAAATTCTTCGGCAAAAAAATGAATACACTCAAGATGTATTCCCCTTGTGTTTGCTGTCATGTTCTTGTTCTCCTCGCCCCGGGGACTGTTAAACTGACGCACACGGCTCACAGGAAGTAAGAGTCGGTAGACCGGGAACACAGAAAACCCATGATCCTCTGTCAGCCTAGAGAGAGATGTCAAGGAGACGGCGAGACATAGGTCAGGGAGAAAAGAGAACATCCTGTCCGTGGCTAGTTCGACCCCTGGTCTAAACCGGAGGTGTGCGTGAAAATGTACGATTGACGTAAGACTGATCTTCTATGATTCTGAATCGATTCACAACTTCCACAAATAGATTTTGGTATTATTTATTTGGTATTTTTATAGTCTTACACTCCTACACACTTTACTCCTTTACTTAACTGCCAAATACCATTTTCACATGTATGGCAGGAAGCTGGCCCCGAGCCAAGGCTAAAAGTGTTCTCTGTCATAAGACTGATATACTCTGTGTCCAGACGACACTACATCATATTGCCTGATCTTATAGTTCAGGCCAAGGCTGACCAGCTGGTCAGATCGCAACGACGGGCTTATGTGAGTTTTGGACATGATCCCTCTGGCAATTCTGTTGCTAAAAAATGTCTCAGAGGCCTCTGTAGTTACATGTTTTACGTTAACCCATGATCCTGATGACCTAATCAGTAATAAAGGGTACCTCCTCCATCATAATATGGAGGGTTGTAATCAGTATTTATGGAATTAATTTTGGAATCAAGAATCGATTTAGAATCGAATTGTGAACCCCCCCCCCCACACACACACACCCCACAGACAGACACACACTCAAACCATGTCTCATACCCTAATCCCATTTAGCACCCTAGAAGTTCAATCGCGCTTGTGTGTGTGTGTGTGTGTGTGTGTGTGTGTGTGTGTGTGTCCAAGCTTATATCTATCAAAAGAAACGTTATACACAGAGCCTTCTAATGTAATGTAATGGACATTCATTCTGAGCAGCGCCGCACACAGCTAGAGTACGTGGGGGGGGGTTATTGCCTAGTCTATACTATATTTATGTGTATCTATATATATGCGTTTTCCTTGTTGTTTGTTGTTGTTGACGCTAAAAGGCGGCCAGCTGGCCATCCGCTGAGTGCAGACCCAGGCCAGGTCTCATTGCCTTCATTATTCATGATCAAGACTAGCTTGTCTTTTAGGATGCTGCTTAGGGTACGCTTAGGGTGTCCAGCTAGATCCCCCCCCCCCTCCCCCCAGTCAAGACACATGCTAGCGTCTGCATCGCCGTGTGATTCAGACTGAGCGTGTCTGGCAGCAGTAAGCTGCAGGCAGGGCGGCAGCCGCCAAGAGTCCCCTTGCTTACATCCTCTTCTTTCTTGCCCCGGTGTCGCCCCACTTTCGAGGCCACGTGCCGAGACCAAGGGAAAGCGATGCGAGAGGCCGACACCAGTATAAATCGGATCTTTGCACACACACACGCACTAACACACACACACACACACACACATGCACGCTCACACACACACACACACACACACACACACATGCACGCTCATACACACACACATGAATGAGTAATGTGCATACACACTTAAAGTGATCACACAGGCCAGACCTCCACAAGCGTTTCACTTAAATGACGTTAATGACTAAAACGACATACAGGGAAGTTTGTTTCTGTGTGGATATCCACTTTATAGACACTGCTCTCCTTCCCCCTGTGTATGCCGGGGCCCAAAATGTCCTAATTTCTGGGTTTTTTTCACCGAGTCTCGTCTTATAAGCAAGGACGGAAACTTTCTTCCTCTCTTATCTATATCTCAGTGAATGTGATTCCACAGCGAGCACTTAAAAATAATTGAAAGTGCTATCACTGACTCAGTATGAGGGACGTTCACAATGCAAGCCAAACTGACTTACGACTGACAAGGAGACAGACATATACATTATAATGTAAATATATATCTATATATATCTATATGTATAGATATATATTATACGTGTTGCTTGAAATCCATACACACCAATCTAACACTTCTATTTTGGCATATTTAAGTGCAGGCACGCAGACTTTTATTAGCTGCATGACTATTCCCTGTGTGTGTGTGTGTGTGTGTGTGTGTGTGTGTGTGTGTGTGTGTGTGTGTGTGTGTGTGTGTGTGTGTGTGTGTGTGTGTGTGTGTGTGTGTGTGTGTGTGTGTGTGTGTGTGTGTGTGTGTGTGTGTGTGTGTGTGTGTGTGCGTGCGTGCGTGCGTGCGCGCGTGCGCGCTGCGTGCGTGCGTGCGTGCGTCCAACTTTTTTGGCTGTCCTAGTTCTTTTTTTCTTTCTTCTTGTTTTTCCGTCTCTACACACATTTCCTCCTGTGGACTTTGTTTCAGAAGTCTGTACTCTGGCTTTTTTAATCTTTCATTTTTTTCTTTCTTCGTTCTCCGCCCATGTACTGTGCTTTGGTCGGCTCTCCCTCGCTGTATACTTTTTGACTTATTTTTCCTTTTTCCTTTCCTTTTCATTGTCTGTCAGTTGTGTGTCCCTCTACAGACAGACAGAGAGACATACAGAGAGACACAAAGCAGAGAGAGAGAGAGAGAGAGAGACACACACACACACACACACACACACACACAGATAGTGATCACCCCAGGCCTTGTTGCCTCGGTCACAGAATGCAGTCGCCTAGCACAGAAATCAACCAGCGCCCTCCCTCCCGCACCCACCCCTACACCACCCAACCCCACACTGAGAAAAGAGAGAGAGAGAGACAGAGAGAGGGACAGAGAGACAGAGAGAGAAAGGGGAGAGAGAAAGAGAGCTGGGCTTCCGCTCCTCTCAGAGGTCAGCGGCCTCACTTTGAGTTTTCTCCTCCTTTCTGCAGCGATGACCCTCCTCTAGACGCGTCATTGGGGGACAATGGGAAGGGAGGAGAGGGGGAGCTGCGGCCCCAGCCTCAGTGTGAGGATCCCCACGTGCAGCATCACGCCCAGGCCCAGCCTGAGCCCCACCTGCTTCCCCATCACCACCATCCCCACCTGCAGCCTCCGCAACAGTCTCACACACAGCCCCAGCCAGACCCCCAGCCAGAGCCCCAGCCAGAGCCCGAGCCAGAGCCCGAGCCGTCGGAGCTCCAGCCACCGGAGTTGGAGCTGGAGACGGAGTGGGAGCCGGAGTTGGAGTCGGAGCCTGAGTGGGAGTTGGAGCCGGAGCCGGAGCCGGAGCCGGAGCCGGAGCCAGAGCTCCAGCCCAGTCCTCAGCACCAACCTGAGCCCAGACCCGATTCCCCGGCCGGTCCTCCGCCCGTGGAGGTTCCTTGTGAGCACCGGGCCAGCCCCGCCGCAGAGCCCCTTACAGACGTCCCCGGACCACCGGTGGCGGCCAGCGAGGAGGAGGAGGAGAAGGAGGAGATGGTGGAGGTGGAGGTGGAGGTTGAGGAGGAGCGCCAAGAGGAGGTGGCGCTGCCAGACGCGGGGACGGAGGAAGAGCCCGGGAGGATGCCGGAAGAGGAGGCGCTGGCGGTGGATGAAGGGGGAGCAAAGGAGGAGGAAAAGGAGGAGGAGGAGGAGGAGGGGGGAGGAGTGAAAGGAGGTGGGGCCGGGCGGCGAGCCAGCCTGCACCACACTGCCTCCCCCTTGAGGGTGCAGCGCAACGGGGCCGGCTCCCACTCGGCCACGTCCGAGTATGAGCTCTCGCTCGACCTCAAAAACAAGCAGGTAGGGCTGTGTTTGGGGGGCGGGGGGAGTCGGGCTTGTGGGGTGTTGTTGTTGATGTGACGTTTTTTTTCTGGGGGTGCGGGAGTGACGGGGGAACGTATGTGTGCTGTGCGTCCTGTGGTCTCGTCGATGTTGTGTTGAGTTTCGCCGAGCCCGAGACGTCTCTATTGTTTTGGTCTCTCTCTCTCGGATGGCGGCCCGGGGTTTGGGTGCCTGGCTGGGTGTGCTATCTGTGGGGTGTCTTGTTTAAGCGTGTATCGGCCAGCGTCGGATGGGAGAGAGGTGTGTGATTGTGCGATTTGTCTTTTAGTCACACAAGGTTAGCTATGGTTTTGTTTTTTTGTTCTTCTTCTTTTTATTTTCCTTCTTCATCGTTATAATAATCAGTCATCACCCCCCCCCCCCCCCCCTCTATATTTCCATTTTTATAATTCAACTGTCATCATGACATCATCACGTTGATTTGGTCGTTCCTTCCCCCAAAAGGAATAATGGCCATCTCCCCCCCCCCCCTCCTATTCTGTTGTTTGTTTACTGATATATAATAGAAAAATCCAACCTACCTGACGTGTTGTGTGTGTGTCTCTCCTTCAAACACTCACACTCACACACAACATGTAGAGAGACATGTAGAGGAGGAATATACATCAATGTTGTTCATATTTAGATTTAGATTTTACTGTTACATCAATCGTCGAATGGACGAATGTTTATTTATATTTATATATATATATATGTCATATATGCGCATGTGTGTCCTCTCGTTGTTATCAGCACTGTGACTGTCGTCGTCGCGTCTTTCACACATTCCCCCTTTTCAAGGTCCGTGTCCCACCGTCCGCGCCATCCATCTCCACCACCTGTCATCCACCCGTCACTCTCCATCCATCCCTCACCCTCCGGCACGCAGATCTCCGGCCAGGTACGGTAGACCATCCCGACCCAGCTCCTCCAGGTTGGTAAACGCAGGGTCCCGAGGAAACCCCCCTGTGTAACTTGAACGTTCCCCCTAATCGGGGAAGCCAAATGCCCTCCGTCTCTAGTATAGTGGGTTCACTTCGCTCCGGTCGGATCGCCTCCGGCTAATTTCCGATTACCATCGTAAAAGGTGGGATTGCGTTTAAATTTAGAAGACGACGGGACACTTGATATATGAAATGTAGATACATCTACAAATTAGCTAGGCGTTCTGTGAATTGTAATTCTAAACATTTTTCAGTTTTTGCCGTGTAGGGTACCTTATAAAGCAATAGTGAAATCTCCCGAGTCACGCTGTCGCGTGTTCACAACGCTGATACTATACTCTGTTACTATACACGTGTATGAGGTCTGCTTTAGGTTTTGCGCATTGCTTCGTGAGGTACGAGATATTTCATTGACGACGTGGGTATATTACATTTGACACACTCAAAAGTCGTATTAGTATTTCACCAACTACTGGCCACTCCATGTGACTATAGCTCTTTACCTTGACCTCAACTCCCCCTGCTAAGCCCCACCCCCAAACCCCCTCACACCACACACACACACACACACACACACACACACACACTCTCACCTCCTTCCCTCACACACACACACACACACACACACACACACACACACACACACACACACACACACACACACTCTCACCTCCTTCCCTCACACACACACCCCCTCACCTCCTTCCCTCACAACACACACACCACACACACACACACACACACACACACACACACACACACACACACACACACACACACACACACACACACACACACACACACACACACACACACACACACACACACACACACACTCACTCACCTATTTCCCTCACACACACACCCTCCCCTCCCTCACACACACACACACCCCCTCACCTCCTTCCCTCACACACACACCCTCATCTCTTCCCCTCACACACACACATACAAACACACCCTCATCTTCTTCCCTCACACACACAGACACACACACACACACACACCCTCATCCCCTTCCCTCACAAACACACACACCCTCACCGCTTTCCCTCACACACACACACCCTAACCTCCTTCCCTCACACACACACACTCACCTCTTCCCCTCACACACACACATACAAACACACCCTCATCTTCTTCCCTCACACACACAGACACACACACACCCTCATCCCCTTCCCTCACAAACACACACACCCTCACCGCTTTCCCTCACACACACACACCCTAACCTCCTTCCCTCACACACACACCCTCACCTCTTCCCCTCACACACACACATACAAACACACCCTCATCTTCTTCCCTCACACATACAGACACCCTCACCGCTTTCCCTCACACACACACACACACACACACACACACACACACACACACACAGACACACACCCTCACCGCCTTCCCTCACACACACACACCCTCACCGCCTTCCCTTTCCCTTTCTAGAGTTTCAACCTCTGAAGGATTCTCTCCTCTCTCACTTTGGTAGCATTTCTCCGTCAGCCATCTGGATCAACCCCCCAGACAATTGTAATTCTGATGCATGAGCCACTCCGAAAGACTTGGATTATTAGAAAATACATAGATGATAATACTGCTATGACTATTATTAACGATAATAATCAAGAAGAAGAAGAATATGTTTATATGATGATAATACTACTACTACTACTACTACTACTACTACCTTTTGCCTTGTGTGCATCGGAAATCCATGACATGGGAAGGCAACTCATACTGGGGTTAAATTAGGAGACTCTCTGGACATAACAGTTGATCAGGCCAAACGTTCTAGTTGTTTAGATTGAACTTACCCTGTATGTGAAGTAGCAGGCTCAGCTCACGGCTAACCTGGTGCAATCAAATGCACAGACACCGATAATAAAAAAAAAACCTTCCACCTCACACACACTCACTGCGATGTTTAGTGTGCTGAACTGGATTTCAGCCCCTGGCCTCGACCTGCCCTTGGTTCTGCGTTGTACTGTACAAAACCCAACACAATAGGGTTGAGATATATGATGATCGTCTAGTGCCCCCCTGTATGCTGTATCTGACATCTGTATGTGAAATATATGTCACGAAATATAATTAAATCCTACAGCAGGGAGCGCCCTAAGTGTGGAACCATAACACCAAACTACAAGTCTATTACCATTCAATGGTTAAATCTAAGACATGGAGGACTTTTTCCCCATGAGAAAAGGTCGAAGGCAAAACTAGAATAATGAATCTGCCATACATAACCATTGACCTTTCGGGGTGTTTAATTAATGACCAAATTAATAAGGAGTAATTCATAATAAGCATACTATTTGTTTCATGCCATGACAGTTAAATGTGTTTTTGTTTAGCATATTTGGTTTGTTGTTGCAGATGTGACCAACCTAATGAAAATAGTGGACAATATTTATTTCCAGTTTGATGAAAAAGTTACATAAATATATGTATTTTATACATATAATAGTAACCTAGTATCCATGCTGCAGTGACATTTAAGATTTTTCTCTACTCGACTTCTCGTTAGATAGCTACTGCAGTCATCACTGGCTTTCTACATATTTATAACTTTTCTACTCTAGCAAAATGTTAAAAAATACAACCCATCCACCCCTGGGGAATAAGGCAAGGAAATCACATTTTGAGCAAAAGTGGTAAAAGTTCTGACGTTTGAACAAACTTTGACCACAGTGACGTCATCATTTTGTCATTTTAATGAAGTCTCCTGGATAATTGCTCTCCTCATCGATGTCCAATTAAGCTATGAGGGGGAATAACTCACAAACCGCACAAACCAATACAGGAGGGGTCGATTGATCACTCCTCAACTTTTCCACTTAGAGAGCCCCGTCTTACACCGTTTTTTTCCTAGCTTGTCTAACCCTTTTCATGCCAGAATTGTTTTAGTTTATTTTAAGTCCCTGTTTTTTTTTTTTCCCCCCCTCCTCATAATTTTTTACAACTTTCCACTAAACAACAAGGCTTGTTCTAGTAGCAGAATAAAAACCTGAATCGAATACCGTCCCACGACGTCCCCCCTCCCTTCGGGTCGAGACTGTCGGCATGACGACACGTATTGGACACTTCAAACAGGCTGTTGATTAGATCTTTCTGTGTGGTTTTGCCTCTCTGAAGACCTTTTGTGTGGGAGTCTGTCATTCAGACCGCAATGAGAAAAACAGAACGGCTGACAAACACACTGATTAGAACAATACAAATGGGAAACAAGTGGGGAGGAGGTATCAGCACTTCTTTGCAGAAGTCAGAGCAGGAGTTGGCTAGATGACTTTGACTGCCGGGACCTAACTTAATAAAAGTATAGTTGGCCAGATCCCAGGATCTCAGGATCACTCGGTTCTCTGTGAGTGTCTGTGGTCTGGTGGAAGCTCTGAAAGGTAGGAGAACTGAATGACTTGCTGCCGTCCCAGAGGAAAGCACACTAAATATTTCCCTTGTTGTGCTGGGTGACTGAAGAGGTGGCTTCCACATTCTGATCATCTCTCTTCTGAGAAGCTTTCAATACAACGCCTCAATCTAACTTCATAATACATACGCTAGATTTGTCAAATGTATTTGTAATATATACATATATATATACACTATACTATACTTACTACACTACACTTTTAGCTTCTCACGTTAGTGCACCGCCTCTCATGCCGGAGGTTGTGAGTTCGAGCCCAGTGCGGGACACTGGCTGTTACATATATATTTACATATAATATATACACACATATATATATATATATATATACTGTATATATATTTAAGCAGTATGTCGGCTGACTCTTGATTATAACGTTTATAAGTATGACTCTAAACAAACTGTTATGCATCATTAAAGCGACTCGCAGCGCAAATAGTGAACAAAATAAATATAATGACTTGGGTGATGTGACTGATCAGTTCCAAAAACGAATCAATTCCAATCCTATTCCAGCTGTCATTGAACTGAAGCCTATTAGTTTGTTTCACGACCACAATGCCATTCATCAATCATACTCTGTCCCTTATGTTATTCTTTTTATCTTCCCCTTCTTTTTCCGCCCCATTTTATATACTCGAGTTGTTTTGCATGCATCAAAGAACCCGAGCTGAGAGATATCCAAAGTGTCTAATCTTGGGAATTGTTGTTAGTAGTTTAAAAAAAGTAGTTTATAGTGGCCATCTTGGTGCCAAACGCTAGCTGGGTGTGGGAAGACAGCTAGCGTTTAGAACCAAGATGGCCGCTCGGTATATAAGGCCCCTTGTAATGGTGAAAATGAGTGACATCACTTGAAACGCTCTTATAGGCTACAAGTTGTCGTGACAGTTGTGAAGATCTTCTTCTTCTTCCGATGCCTCAAACTTTTGTCAAACTGTGGCTGTTCAATTAGATCTATATATTATTTTTATTTCTTGATCATTTCAGTAATTAAGTCATTTTCAGTTCTTTTATACTTGCATTTACATAATAATAATTCTGGTAGATTAGATTATTCCTTTCTTTTTTGTAATTTACATTATATTATTCTAAGAGTGAATCATTTGTTATTTTTTCTCCGATCAATCTTAATTACATTTGGCCGATCCAACACGTTCAGTCCCTTAGAGAAGAAAAGAAACAAACACAAGAAACAACACTGGGTTTAAAGCTTTTTAGGTACGTTCAGACGTCAGAATAATAACCCTCACGTCACCCCTTCCCCTTGTTTGTGTGTCCCCTTAGATCGAAATGCTAGAGCACAAGTACGGTGGCCACCTCATCTCCCGGCGCGCCGCCTGCAAGATCCAGACGGCCTTCCGCCAGTACCAGCTCAGCAAGAACTTTGAGAAGATCCGCAACTCGCTGCTGGAGAGCCGGCTGCCGCGGCGCATCTCCCTGCGCAAGGTGCGCACGCCAAACGCCGAGGGCTTCTCCGCCGAGCGGGCGCTGGCCGAGGGCTGCGGCCCGGCGGGCGCCCCGCCCCCGCTGGTGCGCTCGCCCTCGCTGCCGGCCACCGTGGGCGGCAGCCTGACCGACCTGGAGGACTCCTTCACCGAGCAGGTGCAGTCGCTGGCCAAGTCCATCGACGATGCACTCAGCAACTGGAGCCTGAAGACAATGTGCTCCCTGCAGGAAGCCGGCGGCTACCAGTTCAGCGCCGAGTCCTTTAGCGCTGCTGCCGCTGCTGCGGCAGCCGTGGCGGCAGCATCCGGGGTAGGAGTAGCGGGCGGCGAGGCCGACGGAGGAGGAGCCAAAGGGTCCACCATGCTTCCGAACCCCGTGGACCCGAGTGACCTGTCGAGGAGCGCCAGCAAGCTGATGATGGCGTTCCGGGACGTGACCGTGCAGATCGACAGTCAGAACTTCCGCGTCTCCTCCTCCGTCGTGGAATCCTCCGCTTCTGTCGCCCTTGGCAACTGTGTCCCGCCGGCGGGAGGGCCGCCACCCGCCGCCGTACTCACGACCGCTACTCCCGACCCGACGCCAAACCCGCCTCCTGCATTCATCCCGCCCGGCCCGCCGCACGAACCCGCCCCTCCGGCCGCAGCGGCGAACCACAGAGTGGTCCCGATGCCCCCGCAGGACCCCCCCCCACCCCCCGATGCGGAGCCGCCGGACGACGGCGAGGACTGCCCGTACGCCGACTTCCCCGCGCCGCCGCCCAGCGAGGAGATGCTGGAGGCCGACGAGGAGCAGCCACCGCTGACCCCGCTCGACAAGATGGCCGCCCCCCCCCGGGTGGTCGTGATGCTCGAGCCTCCCCCTCCGCCGCCGCCCGCCGCCGCCGTCACCCCGGCGGCAGCGCCTTGCGCCTCCCCGTCAGCCCCGCCCCTGGAGGCCCAGCGGAGCAGCTCGGACACGGCCGACTACAGCTCGGAGCAGATGAGCAGCAGCAGTGCGTCTACGGAGGCGCGCTCGGCCTCCGAGGCGTCCTCCAAGGAGGCGCTGCAGGCCATGATCCTCAGCCTGCCGCGCTACCAGTGCGAGAACCCGGCCAGCTGCAAGTCCCCCACCCTGTCCACCGACGTTATGCGCAAGCGGCTCTACCGTATCGGCCTGAATCTCTTCAACGTGTGAGTACCCGTTAAATAAAAGACAAAGCTCTTCTTGTAGTGTTGTGTCTGGCTGGGAGATTGTTAGTGTCTGTGAAAGAGAAGGAAACTCCTTCCGTCCGTTCCTTCCTTTTATTAGTCTCCTCTTGTGTCGCGTTAGGCGACAGTCGCTCTTCATCATAGCAGGAGGGCAAAAAGGCGACGAGAAAAAATAATTAATGTGAAACTAGTGTGTGTGTGTGTGTGTGTGTTCCTCGTCGTTGTCGTTTCTGAAACCAATGTGCTTAGAAAAATGGCAGCAGAGCTGAAGAACACAATGTACTTTGTAATTGTTGCACGCCACACACACACACACACACAAATTTGCACACACACACATAACACACACACACAAGCTCAACACACAATCCAGGCATCCTCACCCACAGACCAAAGGAAGTGCCTGTCCTCTCCACTCCTCAAGGCTTCGTTAGAGAACACAGGAGTTGAACGGCTCTCTCCAGACTCCGAGAGCTTGGAGGCGCGATTGTCAGCCACTCGTCTGGGCAAAATGGCAGAAGGACAACCCTGAGCCTAGAGGCTGCATCCCAAGTACCGTCTTGGTCTCAAGTGTCCCAGACTGTAAGACCAAGCAAAGGGAAGTGGAGGGTGCAGAAGGGGGGGGGGGATCAAAAGAACAAAAGAACAAAAGAGATACACCAAGTGATCAACAGAGACAGACAGCTTGAATGCTTTATTGGCAGCAGAATACATATGTGCATCGCCAGAGAGAGAGAGAGAGAGAGAGAGAGAGAGAGAGAGAGAGAGAGAGAGAGAGAGAGAGAGAGAGAGAGAGAGAGAGAGAGAGAGAGAGAGAGAGAGAGAGAGAGAGAGAGAGAGAGAGAGAGAGAGAGAGAGAGAGAGAGGACTTGGATGTGTGTTAGGAGTATTGATGCAATACAGTATTGTAGTTACACAGAACAGCCCAGTAAAAGTCCAACAGTACAGTATTGTAGATACACAGAACAGTCCAACAGTACAGTATTGCACTTACACAGAATAGTCACTGTCAGTGCTTGACAATTTGTGTACGGCACAATGAACTACGAAGCTGATCGCTGTTGAATTTGCTAAACCTCGTCTCGTATAATCATATCGCATATCATATCGCTACAAGATAAAATATTTTTATTTGCCATTTGTAACATAAGTACATAGGAACACTTACTCCCCATTTCCTCCCGCAGTATAAATCTCCAAAACAACTACTCAACAAGTACTCAAATATTTTAAAGCATTTTAAAGTGCCAGTACTGCAGCAGCATCATGAATACAGTGCAGTGCAGTACAGTGCAGTAACTGTGATGAGTCCAGAAAGTCCAGCAAAGTATGTAAGTGTAATGTTAATGACAACGCTAGTCCTGGGGCGGCGGTAGCTCAGGAGCTAGAGCCGGTGGTCTGGTGACCCGGAAGGTCCCGACCCAAACCAGACAGGTCCCCGTTGGGGCCGGGCCGGGCGGTCTGTGATCAGTGCAAAAGGGCCAAGGCGGCTGGCTGCCGGAAACCCCCATCTAGGTCAAAGCAACCCAGGTGCCTTGACCTCTCCCTGGCGCACTCTCTCCCTTGTCTTGCCACACCGGCTGTGAACAGCGGGCTTCCTCCCTCCCCACCTCTCCTTCACCCCCTCCTCCTCCTCCTCCTCCTCCTCCTCCTCCTCCTCCTCCTCCTCCACCTCCTCCGCTGTGCAGAGCGCACTAAGCCATTCCAAGCACCTGGAAAGACTTAAACAAATTTAAAAAATGGAGGGGGGGGGCTGGGGTAATTTGCCATATGCTCCATTAGCTTTTCACCTGGATCATGTCCTCGAGGACCAGAACCCCCACCACCCCCACCACCACCACCTTCCCTTTCCTCTTCCCCTCAACCCTGGCATGGCAATACACAAAGCGAGCCCATTTGCAGATATTAAAAGTGACGCTCTGAGCCGCTGACACAGGAGGGGGACGGAGGGGAGTGAGAACATCGGCAGCCACCGGTCCACACCTCAGACGCTCATTAGTCATTCCGTCGCGATTATTCTGGGCTATAATTAAAACTTTCCTTTAGTACGGTACTCTGGGAATCACTGCCTTGAGAGATGGGGGGTGGGGGACGTTCAAATCTGAGCTGGTGTTTTTCGTGTGCCTCCGTCGGTGAACCAGTGTAGAAAAACATCCGGAAGGTATTGAAAGTCACTGCTTTTTTTGAGTACCTTATTCGGGGAAAGTACGACTTTTTTCCCGATGTTGTTGTGGTAAGTGCTAATTTTAGTGAGTTTTTCCACTTGGGCAAGCTTATGCCTTAAGACAGGACGGGATATTATGACTTGGGGCTCGGAGCTGTACAGCACTTTGGCCGACTTGAGTAGTTTTTAAGTGTGCATTAGAAATAAATTGCACTGGGCTTGTCTTTAATTATCCAAAAGCTAGAGTTTACACACAATTACAGGAATTACACATATGGTGGGACCTCGAGATTAGGTTCTTCACTAGGAGGACGAGATTCATTAAGATGGCTTTGTCTCCTTCAATGAAGTGTCCTCCTTTCGCTGTGCTCAAGATGGCTGTGACCTTCCAGTGAAGTGTGGTTAAAATGACCACCTTGAAATATGAGTTGGGGGTGGGGAGAGAGAGAGAGGCAATAATTTGCTTGGGGCTTATTAGATGCAGTGGTTCATATCCTCCCTCTTATACCTATGCCGTGTTCGGCCCTGCATCTTTAATGGGCTATCTGCTCTGGGGAATACACGGCCGAGCGTATGGAGGGGTGTGTGTGTGTGTGTGTGTGTGTGTGTGTGTGTGTGTGTGTGTGTGTGTGTGTGTGTGTGTGTGTGTGTGTGTGTGTGTGTGTGTGTGTGTGTGTGTGTGTGTGTGTGTGTGTGTGTGTGTGTGTGTGTGTGTGTGTGTGTGTGTGTGTGTGAGACAGCAGTGCCTGTGCCTTCCTCTGTATGAGCGATCTCATTCCGTCATCGTGGAATCTGAGTTCTTGTGAAAAGGTGAAACGGAGAGGCAGAGAGCCATGGACCAGATAGGGGTCTGAAGAGAGAGAGAGAGAGAGAGAGAGAGAGAGAGAGAGAGAGAGAGAGAGAGAGAGAGAGAGAGAGAGAGAGAGAGAGACAGCACTGTCCCATGTTTACACCAACAGTGTAGGCTGCATACCAATATGCCTCTGTGGTAACTTAGGAGAGTGGAGTCACTAAGTCAAGGACACGACGGAGGAGATTTGGCAGCTCACACTACTTTCAACAAGACACAGACAAAGCCTCCTTGAGATTTAAGTCCATTAATATGGTTCAGTTCTGTTCTCGTTTTTTTCCGATATGAGAAAGTTTAATCAAATTGTTAAAAGAAAAATCGGTTTAATCGGTTTAGCAAGATCACGTGGGTGTGTGCAGGCACTACACACACACTACTGTGTGTGTGTGTGCATGCGAGTGTGCAATTGTGTGGTGTGTAAGAGTGTGTGTGTGTGTGTGTGCATGTGGGTGTGTGTGTGTGTGTGTGTGTGTGTGTGTGTGTGTGTGTGTGTGTGTGTGTGTGTGTGTGTGTGTGTGTGTGTGTGCGCGCATACGCACACAGAGCAGTATTGGTTCCTCCCCCAATACCGAAAAGGTTTTAAAGAAATAAATACATATAAAATAGATATATTCCCAGACTACCTCTCGTACTATTGACCCTTTAGTCATTTAGCATCTTGCTCAAAGGCTCCCCAGGCTAAACTCTTGACCTTGGGGGAATCTAACCCGGTACCTTTCGTCCTCTTCCACCTCTCCCGCCTGTCGCACTCACCCTCTCACTCTACAGCATCAGGTCACCTTCACCCACACCCACTAGAACTACTCTCAACCTAACCCTCTCTCTCTCTCTCTCTCTCTCTCTCTCTCTCTCTCTCTCTCTCTCTCTCTCTCTCTCTGTCTGTCTGTCTGTCTGTCTGTCTGTCTGTCTGTCTGTCTGTCTGTCTGTCTGTCTGTCTGTCTGTGTGTGTCAGTGTAACTCGTATAACGGAGTGTGAACTGTTTGTTGGGGCACACGCTACAAACCGCCATGAATCTACCTATGAGCTTTGGCAGGTGTGTGTGTGTGGTAATGTGTAAAGGTTAAAGTCGGCATCCATCTTCTTCCGCACTTCATTCATTCATTTGTCCGTTCTTTCATTCTTTGACTCAAGGTGACATTGTGTCCTCAAGTCAGATGTGTTTGTGTGTGTTTCTGTGTGTGCGTGTGTGTGTGTAGGGTGATGTGTAAAGGTTACAGTCGGCAGCCATGTTCTTCCGCACTTCATTCATTCATTGACTAAAGGTGTGTGTGTGTGTGTGTGTGTGTGTGTGTGTGTGTGTGTGTGTGTGCGTGGGAGGTGATGTGTAACGGTTTACATTGGCTGACATATTTTTTCATTCATTCATTCATTGACTCGAGGTGACATTGTGTCCTTAAGCCGGATGTGGGTGGGTGTGTGTCTGTGTATTTGTGTGTGTGTGTGTGTGTGCACACTAGAGTTTCACACACTCACGTACGTACATGTGTCAGGTATTTCAACACTGATCTGTGTGCGTCCGTCTGCCCAGTCGGTGGCCCCTGTCTGTCCTCTCCTGTCCCCCTTGGTCTGCCTCGTCTCCGTGTGTATATACGTCTTCTTCCGCCTGTCATTCTCCTCCGAGTGTTTCCCCCGTCTGTTGTTTGTGCAGCAACAATCCCAAATGACTGACGTGTGCCAGCATTCCACTTGGCAGCAGCGCCGCGTCGACATGCCGCGCGCGCGCCTCCTCACCGCAACACCCCAGGGCTCCCGGCAGATGGCCGCCATAGCACCCCCACCTCCTCCTCCTCCTCCTCATCCTCCTCCTCCTCCTCCTCCTCCTCCGCTGCTGCTGCTCCCGCCAGCCCGCCAGCCCCAGCCCAGCCTCTTCTGTCCCTACACACTCTCCCCTGCACCCCCCCCACACCCCCCCACACCTCCCTCGCACATCTGCACCGCCTGGCCGCAGACCAGACCTCCGCTCCTGCTCTCCACTCCTGCCCTCTTCCTCTCTCCCTCTCTCTCTCTCTCTCTCTCTCTCAGAGAGAGAGAGAGAGAGAGAGAGAGAGAGAGAGAGAGAGAGGAGAGAGAGAGAGAGAGAGAGAGGACTTGGATGTGTGTTACCGGTACGATGTACTGTGTTAGGTCCTATCTTTGAGAGAGTTATGCAGTTACAAAGCAGTAGTAGAGTTATGGAGTTATAAAGCCACCATACCCAACATTTTTCCTTTGCCCTACAATGGGCCCCACCTTCTTGTTTTTATGGCTGGTATATATAGTGCTGTATATACTGCATTATAAAGTGCTGGCAAATTTCTCTAGAAGATGCACTCTCACCTAATCATATTGGAGTTGCTTTTTATTTCCCTTGAACTGTAAACTTCTTTGTTTTGGGGAGAGGATGTTAGGGTTTAATTGTTTTAAAAAACGTAGATATTGCCTACCCTAGTGTTCACACTGATCTCCGGCGGAATCACCTCAACAAAGTGACTTTGACAAGTAATATTGGTGACAGATGTTTCAGTTCAGAGAGAGACCAGTATTGTCCTTTAAAAATTAATCAAAGCATTTAGCATTGATTCTATTGATAAATTAACTCACTCAGTCACTAACTCGCTGACTTACTAAGTAGCTTGTTAACTTGCTAACTCACTGAGTCGTTAACTCGCTAACTCACTAACTCATGGGCTGGTTAACTCACTAACTTGTTAAATCATCCACTCACTCAGTCGTTTACTCGCTAACTAACTGGCTAACTGGCTAACTCACTAGGTCGTTAACGCGCTAACTCACTAACTCGCTAACTGGCTAACTCACTAGGTCGTTAACTCGCTAACTCGCTATCTCACTAACTCGTGAGCTCGTTAACTCAGTAACTCGTAAAATCATTGACTCAATCAGTCGTTGACTCGCTAACTCTAGTATTAAACCCTCCAATCCTTCCTCTGGACTCCGTACGCTCCGAACACTCCGGCTTTTCTTTGAGCCGCTGTGCTAAGCGGAGCTTCAGCGCTTTGGTTCCAACCTCGTTTTCATGAAGCTTGTTTTCATGAAGCTCGTTTGATGCTCCTAATTGTGTGTTTGTGTGTGAGATTCAGGCCCCCCCCCCCCCCTTGAATGAACACCGATGGGACCTCCTCCAGCATGTTAATATGTCTTACTCTCTCTCCTCTCCTGTCCTAATATAACCCCCCAGACACTGCTAGCTCCCCCTCCCCCATTCCCGTATTACTGCAGTACATCATTTTAACTGTTAGCTTTTTCATAGCTAATAACGGTTTATCTTTGAACGACCATTGAAAAACCAAAAAAACATTGTCTTGTCGATTGTTGCTGTGAATCAGAGAGTGGTTCCCTGGCGCCTCTTTTGTTGCGGAACAAACAGACTCGCCGGCGACTGCTCATCGCGGTTAAGTATTCACAAAAGGACCCCGGGATTCTTAGCAGGCTTTCAAACTGCAGTTTATGGGTCTTATTCACCCGGCGGCCATTTTGGTTCACCCAACGAGCGCTATGGAACCCAGGAGGAAACAAAATGGCCACTAGAAGAATTCCGGCCCATCGCCGGGCACGTGATTATCGGGAGTTACAAAAGCACATTCCAAGACGCCATCTTGGTACTTTTAGAACAAAAAGACACCAGAAATTCTAGAATTAAGGCACCACACAAACCGGTTGTTATTCTAGTCTGTTATAGTTTAATAATAATGTTTACCAAGAATGCGGCATAGACACCAAGATGGCAGCTTGGACACCAAGATGGCGGCTTGGACACGTGTGACACCATGTGAAACCAACTGTAACCAAAGTAAACCAAAGCTCTGGTGATGGTGATGTTGGTGATGTCTAACGCGGCCACTGTGCTATTCTCCCCTCTCCTGGTCTCTCAGGAACCCCGACAAGGGCCTTCAGTTCCTGATATCACGGGGTTTCATCCCGGACACGCCCATAGGCGTGGCTCACTTCCTGCTGCAGAGGAAGGGGCTGAGTCGGCAGATGATCGGAGAGTTCCTCGGCAACAGCAAGAAGCCCTTCAACCGGGACGTCCTCGAGTGAGTATCGGAGTGACTGAAGAACACGCGGCCTCACAATGGAGGGAGAGTAGAGTGTGGGAACAGTCACATTACGTTACAGTCATTTAGCAGACACTTTGGTCCAAAGCGAATTCCTATAAGTGTATTCAACAGAGGAAAGCAACAGAGCAACTGGTCACCAGAAGTCAAAAGTGCATTTCCTTCCGAACTTATTTAATTCATGATTGAAAATGTTTTCTTTGATAAGCATAAGTAAATTAAGTGACCTATTATTATTAATATTAATTTGAATTATTATTATTATATTTTTAATGGCCAGTGTTTATGATGAAGAGATATGTTTGCTTTATGCATCTAACTCTCAGAAACAAAACGACAACAACAACATCATTGCTGTTGTTCACCGATTAGAATCAACGTCAATATTTGTAAGCATTTTTTACTTTTTACAATTTCCTGTCAAATGACTACTTAGCCTGGATTACTCTCCTCTCTTCTCCTGCCTGTTTCTGTTGTGTCTCGTAGCCTGACACAAACCCCGGAAGAGAAGTCAACCGAAACAAACGAATATACTAGAAAGAATATACTAGAAATGTAGACATTGTCCACGGTTGTGCCCTCCCGACGGTGCCGCTAGCGTAGCGTAGCCTCGCCAGCCCTGGGGGGGGGGGGGGAGCGGTAAACACCGTGTCCTTGGGGCGTTTTTTCAGCGGTTTGACTCCTCTATATATATATATACGACCATCTTTTTATTCTATCTAGTCAACGCCCAAATGGGGGGGGGGGGGGGGGGGGGGATATTGTGGGTTAAAGTGTGTGAACGAAAACTACGACCACTGGGATCCACTGGATAAAACCGTAGTGGAGGACCCTAAATGTAACTATACCGGGGACACTTACAGCACAGCACAGCACAGCACGACGACGACCGCGTCTTCCTGCTAGTATTTACCGGCAGACTCTTGGGGTCGCTACACATTGGAAGCACTTGGCCCTTTGTGAGTGTGAGGGTGGGGGAACGCTGGCATTTAAACAGGGCGGTCAGGGGCTTCTTAGTGTCAGGACCTCCCGGAAGCTTTATTAACACACACACACACACACACACACACACACACACACACACACACACATACACACACACACACACACACACACACACACACACACACACACACACACACACACACACACACACACACACACACACACATAGAGGATAACTTTACAAGATATTTTGCTTCATCTAGTTCAAATCTATTTTGGGAAGAAAGCGCTGACCCATGCTTTATAAGCTGTGATTTCAAACTTCCAGATGGATAAAAAGGACTAACAATATATATATATTTTTCTTACTAACATGATCATCATCTAATAATAATAATTATTATTATTATTATTATTATAACATGTGCAGGTTCATAAAAACATATCTTTAAATAGTTCCACTACATTTCCATCCTTTAACTTTCAAACTCGGCCTGTTTTCTTTTTAAACAAACAAATCAATTGTGAACTTAAATATCTTTTAACACCTTAAATATGATGAGTTTATAATGATATACTATAATGTAAATTACATTCAATACTTCATGATTACAAATATATGTTATCTCTCTGATAAGGAAGTCAATTTCCTCTCCCTTCAGTCCAAGGTCACCCAGAGAGAGAGAGAGAGAGAGAGAGAGAGAGAGAGAGAGAGAGAGAGAGAGAGAGAGAGAGAGAGAGAGAGAGAGAGAGAGAGAGAGAGAGAGAGAGAGAGAGAGAGAGAGGAGAGAGAGAGAGAGAGAGAGAGAGAGAGAGAGAGAGAGAGAGAGAGAGATAGGAAGATAGAGAGACACACGCACATACAGAAATAGAGAGAGAGAGAGAGAGAGAGAGAGAGAGAGAGTGGTTGGGGGATGGGCTGACTCTCATGCTCCAGAAGCTGTTCAAGAGAAACAAGACTATGCTCTTAAGATGGTGTGGAATAATTCACCACAGGAGGTGTATATATAACTTTAGAAATATATATATATATATATATATATATACTGTATATCTTTTTTTCCCAATATTCCTGAAGCAACAGAAATAGCCCCAGCACGTTGTAGTGGAAGTGATGTGGAAGCACAGGAAATAAATATTAAATAAACGCAGGTGCACTCAGAATGAGGTGTGGTCACAGGAGGGCTGATGGAAATACACTGTATGGGTGTGTGTGGTCTGTGTTTATTTGTGTGTGTGTGCGTGTGTGTATGTGCGTGTGTGTAAATGTGTGTGTGTGTGTGTGTGTGTGTGTGTGTGTGTGTGTGTGTGTGTTCAAGGACCATGACTGTCTGACCATGCTCTTCTTCACTATCCACTCTAAAAAGGCCCGTTGTCCAACATAAATAAGGCAAGTTAAAATGCCAAGGGCCCATCAAGCCTCGTGATGGACCCCGGGGCCTTCCAGAGAGGCAGTTCTTTTATCGCTAAAGCCACTGTAGGTAAGACTCAGAGGCAGCCCAGGAGTGCAGAAGAGGAGAACAGAAGGTTTTGAAAATAAACCACACACAGTCCCTCCCTCTCTTCATCCCTACGTGATTGACAGGGAAACTTGGATTCCCTGAACCAATCAGAGAAGAGATTCCCCCCCCCCGGGAGCAGTCTAAAATATGAATCCTCTCATACATACAGAGGCTCAACACAAGTAAACTCGAAACAGCGCATTTTGTTGTCGCTAATAGCTGACGGATGGCCGGGCCGTTTCTAACAAACTTCACTCCGATAATAGCGCTTAGTTCTGACCTGCAGCACCTTTCAATCCCTCCGCATTTGACAGCAGTCTACAGACTGAGTGTGAAGAAACTGGCTGTTTTTCAGCCTGTAATTACCTTCATCTGGGGACAGTACGGCATCCTCTTGTGCTGCAGCCTTTTCTATTTTTGCTCCTGCTTTGTTTGGTTCCTTTCGGCGGTGCAGCTGTATGTTCTTGTATGTTTGTATGTCTGTATGTTTGCCTATCCTAGCCAGCCTGCGGTTGTAAGCCAGGCAGGGCGACACGGGCAGGTCGATTTGTTCCCCAGCCAGGATTACCGTCGCGCATTGCCGATCGGTTTAGTGCGTTTAGAGCGTGTGCACATCCAACTGTGTGAGTGCTTTCACCCAGTGGCGGCCAAACCCTGGCTTAGTATCGAAGCCAACGCCAACACACAGTCAGGCAACACTGGCCGCAAGGCACCATAGTCAAAATAGTGTTTCATTCAAAAAATGTATTCTGTGTCAAGATGGCAGACAACAAAACAACAACAAAAGGTGTGACTGTGCGTGGAGGAATTTGAAATATAGTATTTGTATTTGTTTAGTATTTGATTGTCAGGTCCAAGCTGGTTTCACAAACCAGACCTTAGATTCCTATATGCTATGTAGGACAGCTGGATCACAAATACTTCTAGATATGACCGCTGGATCAGAAGTTCTGCTATAACACAGTAGGACGGCTGGATCAGAAGTTCTGCTTTAACATAGTAGGACCGCCAAATCCCAGATTAGGTGCAAGCTAACTATATATAATAGGACTGCATATAAGCTGCTGAAGGAAATGTGCTTTGATGACAGAGAGTTCTCACTTTGACACTCAGTCATGTTTGGTCATATTTTGTTTGTTTTTTTTAAACCGCTTAAATTTAATTGGGCTGAGAGAATTCATGAAATACATTCACTTTAAATTTAAATTAAAAACAGTTTGTTACCTGAGGTGACGCTTGATTGTGCTCAGTAGTGAGGAAAGACTCATAAATCTACCAACTCATTTTAATTCAAGTTAATTGTTGTCTTGAAAAGGCTTTAAATTACTTGTGTTGTATGTATTGCAGTGAACCACTAAGCGGGCTATTTGTAATTTTTTTTTAAATTCTTTAATGTTTTTCTTTTAATTGAAGTCATTAAGGCAAGGTTGTCGAATAATTGGAGTCTTTTCTGCATGAGGGCGCTGTGTGTGTGTGTGTGTGTGTCCGTCCGTGTGTGTGTGTGTGTGTGTGTGTCTGTGTCGTTGTGCGTTCATTCGTTTTTTTATTAAGTGAAGAAAACTTCTAGTCGGATAGACTTTTAATATTGGTCATGATGTTGATGATGACAAATGTACTTGTTTTCATTGTCACTTTGACTTTGAATACATATTCTTCTTAATAGATATTTTCTTTCTGTCTTTCCTTCTTTCTTTTTTCCATTTCTGACTCACACTTCATTTTATCTCTTCATCCTATCCTCTCTGTCCTCTATATCCTCTCCTGCTGTGTGTGTGTGTCTCTCTCTCTCTCTCTCTCTCTCTCTCTCTCTCTCTCTCTCTCTCTCTCTCTCTCTCTCTCTCTCTCTCTCTCTCTCTCTCTCTCTCTCTCTCTCTCTCTCTCTCTCTCTCTCTGGTCCAGCTGTGTGGTGGATGAGATGGACTTTTCCGGCATGGAGCTTGACGAGGCGCTCCGAAAGTTCCAAGCTCACATCCGCGTCCAGGGAGAAGCTCAGAAGGTGGAGCGGCTAATCGAGGCCTTCAGGTAATCAGAGAGTGAGAGAAAAAATAGTTTAGCTTTTATGATGAAACAGAGACATAGAGAGGGAGAGATACAGGGCGAGAGAGGAAGACAGAAAGAGAGAGAGAGAGAGAGAGAGATGTCCTCTCTTTGCTCATGACCCTCCCAACAGAGGCTTATCCAAAATGTTCCAGCCCAAAAATGTGTACATTGTGAACACCAGTGTTCACGATGGTGAACCCCTCCCCACACACACACACACACACACACACACACACACACACACACACTGACTGACTGACTGACTGACTGACTGACTGACTGACTGACTGACTGACTGACTGACTGACTGACTGACTGACTGACTGACTGACTATGACTATAATGACTATGTTAAAGCACTTTGTGGGTGTCTTGAAAAAGCGTGACGTAAACAAGAGTTATCCATATTATTATTATTATTATTCACGTGGGGTAAGGGTAGGAGGTCCTTTTGGGGAGAGGGGACGTTGTTCTCTCAGACTAAGGCGTCGCCGGTCCATGCGTATCGATGCGGTGTTTGGGTTTTTTCCCCCCCATGTTTCTTCTCCTCCCCGAAGCTACGACTGCAGCAGAGAACTCCTGCCTATTGATTGCACCAAAGGAAAAAAAGAGCCCTCATCAACCACCTCCCATCAATATACCTTTATCGTGTTTATCCTGTGGGTTTAGGGGGGGGGGGAAAAATCAGACAACTCATGTATTATTCACACAACCCCCCGGTACGTTTATTTATTTACAGCCAGAAAAATGTTAAAAAGAGAAAACTTGCTTATTGTTTATTTTTTTTATTTTTTTTTTTGCTTTCAATTATTTTCGAAGGGCTGTTTGAAATCGTTTGATTTTCGCCGCAAATGTTTGAACAGTTTCTGACCCGGAGTGTAACGTGTTGTGTTTTTGTTGGGTTAAAAGCACACGTCTCTTGGCTTCTTTGAGTCATCGTATACCTCCCAACACCCATGAGTAGGCCTGCCCTAACCTTGTGTGTGTGTGTGTGTGTGTGTGTGTGTGTGTATTCAGGAGCTAGTGCGGTGGGGTGATTAGTCTTGGTGTTCCTGGTTCACTTTCATCCCCCTGGGGCTCATCGACGTACACATCGTCACACCACAGTGAAAGCACGTTGACACGCATGCACGCACCCACACACACACACACACTTGCCCATACTATCTCTGTGTTATCTGGAATATTTGAGGCGTACTTAATGCATGCGTGAGCTCATCACATGCATGACATGTCTTTGGGCCTCCTTTTGACTTTGGCACACACACACACACTCACACACACACACTCACACACACACACTCACACACACACACCACAGTCACGTTAGCATCAATATTTAACATACACACACACACACACACATACACACACACACACACAAACAAAGCCGTGTGTTTCCCCTTCCTCTCCTGTGGCT
>CM051022.1:6527857-6532857 GCA_027704905.1 Muraenolepis orangiensis | reverse complement strand
ATTCTCTCTCTCTCTCTCTCTCTCTCTCTCTCTCTCTCTCTCTCTCTCTCTCTCTCTCTCTTAGCCAGCGCTACTGCATGTGCAACCCAGATGTGGTGCAGCAGTTCCACAACCCGGACACCATCTTCATCCTGGCCTTCGCCATCATCCTCCTCAACACGGACATGTACAGCCCCAACATCAAGCCCGACCGCAAGATGATGCTCGAAGACTTCATACGCAACCTACGGGGTGAGTGTGTGTGTGTGTGTGTGTGTGTGTGTGTGTGTGTGTCCACAAACACAACAAACGAAATGTTGTTCCCAAGAATCGCAGCAAAGAACTTAAAGACGGAAAATGTTATTTAAATATTTTTATTATTTTTATTTTTATATATATATATATATATATATATATATATATATTTTTTTTTAGAATTCACATTTGTATTTAAAATTGTATTTGGACCCCGTTCCTTCCTGCAGTATGAATTTCCTACAATTTAACAGTGTATACTATACTATGTACTATATTTATACACTATAGTATAAAACACTATACTATACTAATACTACTATAATGATACAGTACACACAATTAAAATAACAATAAAGGGACTGATGGATGGATATGTACATGTACATGTTGAATTGTGCAAAATGCATTTAAAAGCATTTTAAAGTGGCAGCAGTGCAGCAGCATCAAGAATACAGTGCAGCACGGTGCAGTAACTGTAATGAGTCCAGAAAGTCCAGCAAAAGTATGATCATGTATGATAGTGTAATGTAATGTATGTGTATGTGTAATAATATGGAAGGCAATGTTGACAATAGTGGCAGCACTCCCAGCAGTTCAGTAGGCGCGCACTGCCTGTGGATAAAAAATGTCCTTGAACCTGGTAGTCCTTGTATGGATGCTGCGGAACCAGCGACCGGACCGTAGGGGGGAGAAGAGATGGTGCCCAGGGTGGTTTACGGTCCTTAGTGTTGGAGATGGCCTTATTCCAACATCTGGTCCTAAAGATCTCCTCCATGCATGGAAGTGCACACCCGATGTTGTTTTCCGTCGTCCTCACGGCCCTCTGGATAGACACACTATTGTTTTGTTTTACTACTCACCTCTTTCCAGGCGTGTGTGCGTGTGCGTGTGCGTGTGCGTGCGCGTGTGCGTGTGTGTGTGTGTGTGCGCGTGTGCGTGCGCGTGTGTGTGTGCGCACGCGCGCAGGTGAATTTATATTCAGCTAAGCCTCATCCACTAAATAAGGATTAAGAAAAACAAACAACTGGCCGATGGCGCTGCGTGCGTACGCAACACACATATCAACACCCTGTTCTGTTTTCTGGTTGGCTGCGCTGTGGGTCATGTGACCACCGGGCCAACCACGTCGATGGAATTGTTCCGACACATCCTTAATGTTTAAACGGTGCAGTAAAAAACGAAATTGACGGCACCATATTTGGTCGTGGATAATTGTCCTCTACCGTCTGTATTTTTAGAGGGTTAGTCACTCCTTTTCTCCCTCCACTGATTTGTCATATTGTGGCCATTGTTCATTGAGCACATTAGTCCTCTCTCGCTCTCTCTCTCTCCCTCTCCCTCCCTCCCTCCCCCTCTCGCTCTCTCCCTCCCTCTCTCTCTCTCTCTCTCTCTCTCTCCTCCCTCCCTCCCTCCCTCCCTCCCTCTCCCTCTCCCTCTCTCCCTCTCCCTCTCCCTCTCTCTCTCTCGTTTTCTCTCTGTGTCGCCCCCTCAGTGGCTGCATGTTGTCAAACTCACTCTCACTAAAACTCTTGAGTTGAAATGCAGTCGCAAGCGGCCACCATCTTAAATGACCTGCTTTAAGACCTTCAAGGTCACAGCCAGCCGACCAGCTTCAAAAACAGAATTAATCACGTCTATTTAAATGAACAGGCCATTACAATTATCATGAGGAAGGTAAGGAAAACAGAAAGTAAGAAAGTAAGAAAGGAAAAACAAAATAACAAACAAATAAACATCCAAGGTAGACAGCAGAGAGAGCAGCAGCAGACGAGAAATCGGACTCAATCAGAATCAGAAACGGACTACACACGCATGGGGCGCCATGTTTATCAATGTGAAGGAAAGAAAGAAAGAAGAAGGAAGGAAGAAAGAAACGTTGTGTTTGGTCACTTGATCCTGTGCTATGTTGTAAGAACCTCCAGCCCTCTAGCTCCAGACATCTAAGCGAGCATCAAGCCTCGTAGAGCCGTCCGGGTAGAGTCGTCCGGGTACAACCGTCCTGGTACAACCGTCCGGGTAGAACCGTCCGGGTAGAACCGTCCTGGTAGAGCCGTCTGGGTAGAACCGTCCTGGTAGAGTCGTCCGGGTAGAACCGTCCTGGTAGAGTCGTCCGGGTAGAACCGTCCTGGTAGAGTCGTCCGGGTAGAACCGTCCTGGTACAGCCGTCTGGGTAGAACCGTCCTGGTAGAGCCGCCTGGGTAGAACCGTCCAGGTAGAACCACTGGGTAGAGCCGTCCGGGTAGAGCCGTCCGGGTAGAGCCGTCCGGGTAGAGAGTCCGGGTAGAGACGTCCGGGTAGAGCCGTCCGGGTAGAGACGTCCGGGTAGAGCCGTCCGGGTAGAGCCGTCCGGGTAGAGCTGTATGGGTAGAGCCGTCCGGGTAGAGCCGTCCGGGTAGAGCCGTCCGGGTAGAGCCGTCCGGGTAGAGTGAAGAAAAGCATTTTTTAAAGGTTTATAAAGTGCTTTAAAAAGAGGGAAAAACTGATGATACAAAAATAAATAAATATGCAAATGACTAATAGATCAGAACAACATATGGCAAACCACAGATAAAATAAAAAAAAGCTGAAAATGACAGCATCAATTAAAAAGCCAGTCTATTAAAAAAAAAATGTAAGATATTTGAGACATTCTCCTTGTCATCCCATCCCTCCATTTTTCAATTCCTCCCACTCTCTCTCACTCTTTTTGTCTCTCCCCCTCTCTCTCTCTATCTATCTCTGTCCCTGTCTCTCTGTTTTTCTCCCCCCCCCTCTCTCTCTCCCTCTCCCCCTCCCATCTGCACCGCTGTGCTGCCTCTATGGGTGGGTGGGGGGGGGGGGGGGGGGGGGGGTTGGTTTCTTAGGTTACACATTGTGGCTCATTGAAGACTCAATGTAGCGGAGTGGTGTGTGCAGATGGGAGGGCGTGTCAGGGCTGTATTTTCCTCCGAAAGGACCACTACTAACCTTTTCACTCAGGCCAATTATGTGGCCTTTCGCTGTACCCCTTCCTCCCGCCAGCTCCACTGATGTCAACATGGAGTCAGAGAGAGAGAGAGAGAGAGAGAGAGAGAGAGAGAGAGAGAGAGAGAGAGAGAGAGAGAGAGAGAGAGAGAGAGAGAGAGAGAGAGAGAGAGAGAGAGAGAGAGAGGAGAGAGAGAGATAACAATGTGTTTGTTGCCACAATGAAATATTCATTCAGCACAGTGGGGATTTGAATTAATGTTTATCGTGTGTGTGTGTGTGTGAAAACGTGTGCACATGTGTATGTGTGTCTCTTTTATCTGATCTCCAACCTGCAGATAATAACTTTGCATGGGTGGGCCACGTAGGACGAAAACACACACACACACACACACACACACACACACACACACACACACACACACACACACACACACACACACACACACACACACACACACACACACACACACACTGGGCCCACCACCATAGCACCTCCACAGCCCAGGGGATCTAACGTGCTCCTCTCCCGGTGCACCTCCCGCAGGTGTGGACGACGGGGCCGACATCCCCAGGGACATGGTGGTGGGCATCTACGAGCGCATCCAGCTGCGGGAGCTGCGCTCCAACGAGGACCATGTGACCTACGTGTCCAAGGTGGAGCAGTCCATCGTGGGCATGAAGACGGTGAGACACACACACACACATACGCACATACACACACACACACACGTACATACACACGCACATACACACACACACATACGCACGCACACACACACACGCACATACACACACACACATACGCACATACACACACACACACGTACATACACACGCACATACACACATACACACACACACATACGCACACACACACACACACACACATACGCACACACTAACACAAACACATACATACAATAATGCACACACATACTTATCCCAACACACACACATACGCACTAAGACACACACACACACACAAAAGACACTAACACACATACACACTAATTACTATCACGATATCGCGGTATGATTCATTCCTAGTGCGATGCAGTTCCTCTGAAGGTAGTTTAACTCCCGTGTTTACAATGCTTAGATTGACAGCTGATTCGGTGGTTGCATAGCAACAAAAACTGCTCTTTTTTTTTTGTTTGTTATAGGATCGCGTCCTGTGTGATCGGCACCTAATGTGACTAATGGAATCTCTAATAGGAAGCAAAAGCCGATGTTTTAGAGATTTAGAAATAAATCCGATTTTAGAAACGATAACGTCTAAAAATCTAATCTGGAGGATTCTATCCTCTTCATTGGTCACACACATGTAAACACACAGTGAAATGTGTTTCTCTGCATTTAACCCATCATAGTATTAGGAGCAGTGGGCAGCTATTGTATATACAGCTGCCCGGGGAGCAGTGAAGGGGTCTGGTGCCTTGCTCAAATGCACCCCGGCAGTGGCAAGGTGTTTCGGGGACTTGAACTGGCGACCTTCTGGTTCCCAAGCCAAGTCCCAAAAAATGGAGCTATCCTGCCGCCATTGTGCACTTTTAATGCCGGTGTACCGATGCAAATCGGTGAATCTTACACACACACACACACACACTAACACACTAACACATATACATACACACATACACACGTTATCTAAAAACACGAGCGCTTCAGGAGTATGACACTTATGAACCCCGACACTTAGAAGAGCAGAAAGACAAAGCAGTACAGTTCAACAGTTCACCGGAGGTCACACAGATAGTTAATGGTAAATGGACTGCATTTATATAGGCGGCAGTATAGCTCAGGAGGTAGAGCGGTCA
>CM051022.1:6520357-6522857 GCA_027704905.1 Muraenolepis orangiensis | reverse complement strand
AACTTGGGGTGGCAGTAGCTCAGTCTGTTGGAACTTGGAGCTTGGGAACCGGTTCAAGTCCACAAAACACCCGGGCACTGCCGAGGTGCCCTTGAGCAAGGCACCAGACCCCTACACTGCCCCCCGGCACTGTATATAACAACAGCTCCCCACTTCTCCTAATACTACGATGGGTTAAATGCAGAGAAACACATTTCAGTGTGTGTGTACATGTGTGTGTATGTGATCAATGAAGAGGATTCAATCCTCCAGATTTGGACTTGGCTGAATATATGAAAAAATAGCCAGATTATTTTTAGATTACGTAAGGCATTTGGCGTTTTATTTTATTTTAAAGTAGCTGTATGTAACAGTGACACCGTGTGTTTAAAATGGGTATTGCGGTCTTAATCCACAATAACGCAGAGAGTTGTCTCTGCCCACCCCAGACTCAAAGCTCACACCTGTTGCTAGGTTGAGGACACCAAATGATCTTCTTTTTTTTTGGTCCGGAATCTAGTACAATCTCAGTTGGTCAGTTGGCCTTTGCTTGGCGTCAATGGCTGCAGAACGCTCTGGTTGTGGGACGATTTGTTACATATCTGGCAACCTGGAGGTAGAGAATAGTAGACAGACACAGACACAACTACCACTAAAACAGACGGTCCCACCCGGCTCGGATACTTAAGTATACTTAAGTACTATAAGTGCTGTGGTCGGAAAATGCAGTATTTAGACTAAGCATGTTTCCTAAATGGTACCTGCTGACAAATCATAGTCGTTTTATGATTTAGCAAGTCCATTTTTTTCAATATAGCACCTTTAAATATTTGGCTGATAAAATTAACTAGCTGTCAATTCTTAATCTGTAAAAAACAGTAAAAGAATAAAGGTGTGTGTGTGTGTGTGTGTGTGTGTGTGTGGTGTGTGTGTGTGTGTGTGTGTGTGTGTGTGTGTGTGTGTGTGTGTGTGTGTGTGTGTGTGCGTGTGTGCGTGTGTGGCTGAAGTGATCCCGGGTGAATGTGAGTGACGGGAGGGAAGTGAAAGAGAGACACTTCCTGTCTACGATACTGTACGATAAGCATTCTATCTGCCGGTAGCACTCCATCCGGACGAGATGGAACACAGTTCACAATGCCACCACTATCTCCTCTCTCTCTCTCTCTCTCTCTCTCTCTCTCTTCTCTCTCTCTGCACTGGAAACATTTCTCACAAAGAGAGAGAGAGAGAGAGAGGAGAGAGAGAGAGAGGAGAGAGAGAGAGAGAGAGAGAGAGAGAGGAGAGAGAGAGAGAGAGAGAGAGAGAGAGAGAGAGAGAGAGAGAGAGATGAGATAGGAAATGTAGTCTCTGCCTCTATATTCCTGTGGGGCAGGAAGCTACACGGCACTAGAGGTTAGAAGGGGGGAGAATAAGTGCTTTCCCATCAAGGCTCAAAAGGAGTGGCGCCGCCGTTGAAGAATGTAAAGGGAAAATGGCGGCGGCGGCAGCGAGACGCATGCCTCAACCAGATTTATTAAGGGCGCTCCGGGGAGGGGGGGCCCCCGCTTGTCTTGTGTTGCCTCAGCTGAAACAATAGGAGAGTAGGAGCGGGGGGGGGCGGGGGGGGGGGGGTTGAATAAAACGCTGATTCAATAGAATGGATTTAAAACCTTCGCTGAAACCTTCGTGTGATTTATTGCGTTTTTATTTTCTCACTGCGTTTGCGACGTGACCCTTAAAACAATCGAGCAATTCATCCGGAAACAATATGGTTTGCTGTGCGCGTGTGTGTGTGTGTGTGTGTGTGTGTGTGTGTGTGTGTGTGTGTGTGTGGTGTGTGTGTGTGTGTGTGTGTGTGTGTGTGTGTGTGTGTGTGTGTGTGTGTGTGTGTGTGTGTGTGTGTGTGTGCGTGCGTGCGTGCGTGCGTGCGTGCGTGCGTGCGTGCGTGCGTGCGTGTTCCGTAGGATTGAAAACTTCTATCGGATAAGTGAGCCAACTGTTTTTCTCTCCCCTCCATCTACTGAGGCAATACGATTGATAGACACAATATTCACTATATCCAGGTGTAATATAGGCAGATTTCTAACCTTGTCTGCACACAGGTAGTCAAAAAGGTGGTGTTCACAATCTATTGTCAAGTATTTTCAGTATTATGAGGCGTGGTTTTTTGGTAACGTTTTGTCAAATATCATCATTGACTTATCGTCATTGAAATGGACATAACACAATATCTATCGCTTATTCTAAAGCTCTAAAGGAGTTCCCCATCTTGAGATGAGAAGGCTGACAGAAAGCTTGTCTGTCGTTGGCTCGGTCTTTAACGTTTTGAGGCTCCAGAAGTGAGCCAACCAATGGCAGATAGAGTTGACCATTTATTATTAATTACAGACACACAAAGGTCAATTCAGAATCAGAAACAAATGGTAAATTATTTACAAATATATAACTGTATATGTACAGTATGTATACATATTACCCTATATACACAGTAGTGCAAATTGTAAATGTTTATCCATACAAAGGTGCAGTTGTGATGTACCAT